>CAJQZP010001196.1:900000-1172500 GCA_907164705.1 Parnassius apollo
GCCGGTAGCACGTGAAAAGGAAGTGGAAACCATGATGAATGAAACCGGAATGGTGAAGGATGGTGTTATTGAACCTTCATCTAGTCCATGGTGTTCACCCCTGGTGCTCGTAAAGAAGAAGGACGGCAGCATGCGGTTCTGTGTTGACTAGCGCCATCTGAACGACGTTACAAAGAAGGACAGCTATCCCTTGCCAAAAATTGATGACAAGCTGGACATGCTTACAGGAGTAAAGTGGTTTAGCACGCTTGATCTAAAAAGTGGCTACTGGCAAGTTGAAATTGACCCTAAATACAAGGAGAAAACTGCGTTTTCGACGGGAAAGGGTCTGTGGCAATTTAAAGTAATGTCGTTTGGGTTGTGCAATGCTCCAGCAACGTTTGAAAGGCTGATGGAGCTTGTACTTACCGGGCTAATTGGCGATGCCTGTCTAGTCTACTTGGATGACATCATCATCGTGGACCGTACATTTGACGAACACCTTCAAAACCTGGAACGCGTGTTCATGAAGATTCAGAGTGCCAACCTCAAGTTGAGTCCGAAGAAATGTTCACTATTCAAACGGCAAGCATTTTTGGGTTTGTGCTACTATTATCGGCGATTTGTGAAGAACTTTGCAGATATAGCCAAACCTCTGTACTAGCTAACCGAGGAAAAGCGACATTTCTGCTGGGATGAAAGTTGCAATATCGCATTCCAGGAGCTCAAGGACCGTCTGTGCAGAACACCTATTTTGGGATACCCTGATCATAGCAAAAGGGTCAGGGCAAAGAATTTATAGTTGACACAGACGCAAGTGATATAGGACTTGGCAGTGTGTTGTCTCAACGGAATGGTGACCAAGAGGTCGTGATATCGTACTTCAGCAAGTCGTTGAAAAAACCGAAAAGGAACTATTGTGTCACAAGACGCGAATTGCTAGCTGTGGTAAATTCGTTGCAGCATTTTAGCAAATATCTTCTGGGGCGAAAATTTCACTTACCAACTGACCATGCTGCACTAAAATGGCTATTGCAGTTTAAAAATTCAGAAGGACAAGTTGCATGGTGGATTGAACTACTGCAGGAATACGAGTTTGAGATCGAAAATCGCAGCGGGAAATCTCATGGCAACGCAGATGCATTGTCAAGAAGACCATGTCTTGAAGATTGCAAACATTGTACTAGGTAAGAGAGTAAGGAAGTGGTATCCGTAAGGATACTCAGGACAGACCACCTCAGCAACGAGTGGAAGGGCAGCTTACAATATGCACAGCAGGAAGATCCGGACATCAAGCCGATTCTGGAATGGATGAAGGCCAGTGCTCCCAAGCCCAAGTGGAGCGACGTCTCAGCGAAGAGTTCTACCACTAAAAGCTATTGGGCCCAATGGGACAGCTTGCTGCTTCAGGATGGAGTTCTGTATCGTAAATGGGAAAATGTTCGGGGAGACAGCTGTCATTTGCAAATGGTTGTCCCTAAAGCTAAAGTACCGGATGTTCTACAGCTGTACCATAATGATTGTTCAGGAGGCCATCTGGGAGTTAAACGAACTCTACTGAAGATCCGAGAACGGTTTTACTGGGTCCACTGTCGAAACGATGTCAAGGACTGGTGTCGCAAATGTACAAGTTGTGCGGCTGTAAAGGGACCTCAGACTCGTATTAGAGTTGCATTGAAGTTGTACAATATTGGTGCACCAAGGGAGAGAATAGCCATTAGTGTGGCGGGGCCGTTTCCGGAGAGTGAAAGCGGTAACAAGTATTTCATGGTTGTGATGGATTACTTCACTAAGTGGCCAGAAGCCTTCGCCATTCCAAATCAAGAAGCTTCAACAGTTGCAGTTAAACCAGTTCATGAAGTCTTCTGTCGTTTCGGAGTACCTTTAGAGATTCACAGCGATCAAGGAAGGAATTTTGAGTCTCAAATATTCCAGGAAACTTGCCGAGTTCTGGGTACTCATAAAACAAGAACGACTTCTTAACACCAGCAATCTGATGGAATGGTAGAACAATTTAATCAGACATTAGAGAGGTACCTAGCAAAAGTTGTAGACAATCGGCAACGAAATTGGGACAGGCACATACAACCGTTTTTGTTGCCATATCGAAGCGCTGTTCACGAAAGTACATCAGTGACACCAGCTTTCGCAAACTTTGGAAGAAAATTACGGCTGCCTGCAGACCTGATCACTGGGATACCACCTGATGCCTCTCGCAGTATTACCGATTATGTAAATGACTTGCGGAACAAAATGAATGACATTTATGAGCACGTCAGACAATCGGGCCAGCAAATGTCTGAAAAGATGAAAACCCGGTATGACCGCAAAATGAACAACAAAGGGTTCGACGAAGTGTGGTTGCACAATCCAGTCCACAGCAAAGGGAAATCTCCTAAGCTTCAAGCTAAAAGGGACGTCCCATACCGGATTGTGACCAGGATCAACGATGTAACCTACCGGATACAGAAAGGCGCAAGAGGGACTCCTAAGATCGTCCATGTGGATCGCCTGGCGCGTTATTATGGGGCCGATAATGCTCGGGACGAGCATGTCTTAGGAGGGGACAGGGCCGGTACCTGGCACTAGCGCTATCTTGTGTAGGGTAACAGAGCGAGGAGAGCTTTCCAGAAAATGTCAATCTTGACTTTCGACCAACAGCGCCATCTAGTATCGAACAGAAGAATTAAGCTTTCTAGAAGCCCCACACTCGAACTTTCTGCGTCTGGTTGGTCGGCGCCCGTATCTAATGGAATATTCTGGATGTTTCGGTGGAATATGTGTATTTAAAGGCGCTGCAAGAACGGGGCAGTATTGAATTTGGCGAGACCAGCGAAGCTTCGGAGCGAAATAAAGTGAACCAGTGTGATTAATTATTAGTGTTTTTAAGTTTTAATTGGTATTCGGTGATTAATGTGTTAATTTTGGTAATTCAATCGGCAGTTCTTATTGTCACGAACCTCAAGCTCGTAACAATATAGTTTGAAATAAGAAGTATAAGAATATATTTT
Source organism: Parnassius apollo (assembly GCA_907164705.1). Taxonomy (NCBI): domain Eukaryota; kingdom Metazoa; phylum Arthropoda; class Insecta; order Lepidoptera; family Papilionidae; genus Parnassius; species Parnassius apollo. The sequence goes on from CAJQZP010001196.1 coordinate 902,991, forward strand.
TACTTATAGAGTGTGACATCTACATCTACCGTCGATTATGAATCAAAATGTTGAATTTTCCAGTAAAAAGGGATCACCGGTTCTCTACACGCACCATACGAAACACAGCAACATTAAGCTGCTATTTTAGGCTGTTATTTTGTGAGAGCGTGGTTCTTCCCTCGTCGAGCCACCCATTAGTGCTAAAACTATAATATACAGCATAGCTTTACCAAGTCAAAAATATAAATAAATATATAGAATAAAGTAGTATAAGTTGGTTATAATGTGTTTCCCTTTATTTTATGCAAATAACTAACGAATTATAATAACATTTGCAATGAAGTCTATTTAATAACATTAATATTATGTAATCATGTACCTAATAGGAAGCCGAAAATCTTCTTGCAAGTGATTTCTATTTTCTATTGATACCGCAGGTTTGAAGGCAATTGATTTACGTCTTACGTATTGCAGAAATTTTGATTTGACTGAAGTTATGCAAATTATTTTAGCCATGGTAGCTAAGCGCTCACTGTAAATTTCACAATACGCGAGCAACCCAGGTTCGTTTCCCACCGGCACTAATGAAATTATTAATTGCAGTTTTAAGTGCTGATTTACCATGTGCTCGGCGGTGAACAAAAACATCGTAAGGAAACCTGAATTTCTGAGGAATAGCGAAAAAATAAATCATTCAAATATATGTGAAGTTCGCCAACACATATGGGCGTAGCGCGACGTACATTTCCTTGCCCTAAAAACATTTATATATGCCTTTCAAATTCCATCTCACTGTAGCCTATTCCAATTAACCACTTAGACTGTAACACTAAAATGGCTGCGTTGGTAAAAAAAATAATTTCTTACACATATTTTGTAGAGATTTTTAATACTATCCAACGATGTTGACACATACTTTTTATTTAAAAACGACTGAATCAAAAAATAACGTAAAGGAACGAGACGTTATAAAATTTCTACTTTTACGAGTACATTGTATTTAACGGTGGTAGAGCCACGCGGCCGTTTTGCTGTTGCACGTATGGGCCGTCTCAAACCGGGGCACGAACTCACAGATACCGGCGTGAAGTGGAAGCTCTACTTCCGCGTTTCGTCTAGTGAGTGCAGGTGGCCGGTGGCCAAATTCCCCCCCCCCATCAACATGGTAGCGGAATTAAATGTTAGACTACCCCAGGAGGGTACCAGCACCCTTGGAGGATCCCTCGCTGAGCATCCACGACCAAGTTACTCCACTCCTGAGCGTGGGTGCTCAAGCTGCACGCGTATTATGGGGGGCGGGGGGCAAAATTCCGCTCCAGACTACAACTGCTCGGGGCAAACGGAGCAACAAGACCAAGGCGACCCCTGCAACGCTATCCGTGAATCCGTTTCTGCAATATCAGGGGACTTCAAAAAAAGAACTTACTTCTTTCTAAAGGGCCGGCAACGCACATGCAATTCCCCTGGTATTGCGATTGATCACGGGCGGCGGCAGTCATTTAACATCAGATGTACAGCATGCTCGCTTGCCCTCTCTTCTATATAAAAAAAAGATTGATATTATTACGCGGTTAAAAATAGTCTAATATTATTTCACTCCCTAACTACCTTCGGTTCCCTAACTATCTCTTTGTAAAACATATTAATTCAGACAGATCCATTACCAAGTCAAACGAACGGAAAAAATCTTTACTTGTTGCATTTATACGTACTAGGGGTAAAACTAATTGTGTCGTTATTAATTATTAAATATAAAACAAATTAACACCAATTTTTTATTTAATACTTATTTGATTTTATTAAAGATTATTATTTATTAAAATAAAAAAATGGAAAACTGCTCTTTTGATCTAATTACTTCTGCAATATAAAATTGAAAATATAGGACGTCACGCCGGGGGTCAAAAACCCATAAGATTTGTGTGACGTAATTTATGGACGGCCTCTTATAAATGCGTTGTGATGTACCCATATTTTTGACACAACCTACTACTTTGTTCCGATTTTATCGAATAAAGTTAATATCAAATTTTAATGTTTACTAAAGTAAGGGCCAGTTTCTTTCCCTTCAAATGCGTAAATATTTAAATTTACTTATACCCCCTTACAAAAATGTAAAAGCGGAAGTGCTAACTCCTTGGAAAGATTTGCTGTTTGCTTTTAGAAATAAGTTGTGTGGTTGGCATCTAAATCGAATATTTTTTACAAAAATTCATACGTATATGAATATTGTAGCACAATATCTGTATTCATGAGTAAGTATGAAAACGGGACCAACTTATTTACAACAAGAAGACCTCCTTACAAAAATCTTATTCTAAGATTCAGATTTTTTTTCCAATTTGTTCATCCCTTAACTTATAAATAGGAATAATGCAGTAGAAATAGAAATCCCCGGAGAAAGTTTAACTAATATATATTTTTGTCAGACCAAAAATCAGAGAAAAAGAGAAACAAATTAAATGCATAAAATTAATATGTTTGATATTGAAGTAATATGTACTTACGTACTAGACAAGCTATTTCAAACAAAAAATGTGCGCTGCTCTGTGTTCGCGTGGTTGGTTTTTTATCATAGAATAAACGTAGGTAGAATGATCAGTAGGTAATAATAGATTGTATTGTTAAATAGGTAAATCATATTAAATACAATTTTTTAACTTTGTCATTTATTTTGTATATTATATTTGCTTATTTAATATAATATTACATAATACGATATCACAATTACATTTGAATGATATTTTTATCCGAATATTTTAAAAAGTAACTATGTCAAATAAAAAAACATACTGAATGTATAAAAAAGTTATGAATATAACATTTAAATTGAAAACATATTTATTTTAATTAGACTAAGAGTCGTTCAAAAACACTGAACGCTTAAAAATGGACGAATTTATTCCACTTTGAGTTTGATGTGGAAACATAAAAATAAAGTAAAAATAAAGTAAAAATAGCCTAATTATGATAACTAGTATAATATGTTTCTACAAAAAAATGTGCATAATAATATATTCGTCCTATACTCAAGTAACCACAGAAATGTCGCATCTGAACAAATTAATTTCATGATATATATTCCATGACATGAGATGGCGTCTTAGGAACAATTTGTTTTATTATTAAATATTACTTTTTTATTGATAAAGTATCTTATTAACCGATAAAAAGTTATTCCTTGGTATTTGCTAACATTACTTGAATTATTCGTGCAATATCTAAAAACACACCTAGGCATATTTTATCGAGAATGTTTTTACTATAATTTACCAACACGTGTCAACTCAGTAGGGCCTAGCGAGTAACTGAGTAAAGTGCAGTGTCGCCTCTAGTACGTACTACATAATAGCTCAATGATGTTTGAATATAGAATAGAGTAATCTAAGTTCCCGTGCACGTTCGAATAAAAGTAATATTAATGTTCATTATTTAAAATTTTTAATAATTATACCGGTTTAGTAAAAGCGGTATCAGATAAGATATTAAATTTAATTACTAAGTTACAAACAAATCAAATACAACAATAATCATATCCCTAATTACTTCTAAAGTTAAATAGCATTCCTTACATCTCTAACTAATATAACTAAAACACGTATTAAAATTTCGATTGTAACTTTACATAATTAACTCCACTTCGAGGATAATTAAAGCCCGATGCCGTGCTTATTAACCCTTGCTTCCGCTCAGACGTGATGAACACGGCTTACAATGTAGTAAAGATGCATTAGTTATTTTCAAATTTATTAACATGTCAGTTATAAGTTATTAAAGCGCGTAGTAGCAAGTAATAGTAGAACTCTAATCGGAATAAATATTATAATAAAAAATCGTTCGAATAGTTGAGGCCACGATGCAGCGGGATATAGCTACAGCATAAGTGTTTAGGTTCAATATTCCTCCAGAATAAAAAGTGAAAGTTAAGGGTTATAGTCTATATACGTCCAACTACCGGGCACAGGCCTTCTCTTATTTCTGAGAGGGTTTTAGGCAAAAAAATGTTCCCTGTACTCTCCTAATGCGTGTTGGCAAACTTCATACGTCTACAAATTATTTTTTTCTTATTTCTCAGATATGCATGTTTCCTCACGATGTTTTCCTTCACTGCCGAGCACGTGGTAAATCAGCACTTAACATACCAATTAACAATTTCTTTGGTGCCGGCGGGGATCGAACTCGGGCTGCTCGCCTATTGTGAAATTTTGAATAAAACTATTATTTACGGATTGTATCGCGTTTAATTACTTTAATTTATTTTTATTAATATCCCGACGTTTCGGGTGCTTTACAGCGCCCATGGTCACGGGGGGGACTGTAAATAATAGTTTTATTCAATGTGTAGTGTTCGCGTAAATTTAAGAAATCATTATTGTGAAATTTACCAGCGACCGCTTATTACCTTAGCTACCACGGTTCCGCATTATGCTGCTATTTCTTGCTGTTACGAGGGTGACACTGAAAGTTCTTAGAAAATCAAAAACTGAACAAACTAGCAAGTTATTAGTTTATTATATCGTTTCAAAATAGTGTTCATTTACATCAATACATCATTGCATCCGATGGATCCACTGAGAAAAGCACTTTGCCCACTCGTCCTTAGGGATCTCTTTGACGGCATTTTAAAACGCAGCCACTGCTTCCTCGGCGTCCACAAAACGTTTTCCTCGAAGTTTATCTTTTATTTTCGGAAATAAATTAAAATCGTAAGGTGCGAGGTCGGGGCTATAGGGCGGGTGACTCAATAATTTCACGTCTGACGTTGCCAAGTAGTCGATTGTTTGCTTGTCGGTGTGCGATGAGGCGTTGTCGTGGTGGAGGAGGATCCTACGGCGAGGTCGTTTCTCCCGAACTTTTTCCAAGACAAGTGGCAAACAATTGTTAGTGTACCACTCTGAAGTAGGTAACTGTTTTTCGGTCCTCTAAAACAATTGTTGCATAATGACCTGTCCTTACGAAGAACGAGGTCACCATCTTTATTCCCACGCTTCGAGCTCTCTTCAGCTTAGTTAGCAACTCCTTGGAAGGAAACACCCAGACAGCAGACTGTCTGATAGTTTCAGTGCCATAACAATAAATCCAGCTTTCGTCACGCTTAAGTATATCGAACACAGCATTTGAGTCACCTCCGTTAAATCTTTGAACTATTTCACACACGACGGAGTTTTTGGGTCTCTGGCAAATTATGAGGTATCCACCGAGCACAAAGGTTCCTGGCCGCTAAATGTTCATGGAGGATTTTTTACACTTGACTTGACTCATACTGATGCCTAAGATTGTCCGAATCTGCTGATAAGTCATTCTTTTGTCAGTCTCTATCATACGCCCCTTAACACTGATGTTATCTTCAGTCGTCGCCGTAGAAAGCCGTCCCTAACGCAGATCATCGGTGAGATTAGTGAGACCACGCTTAAACTCATTAAATCAGTTATAAATAGTGACACAAGATGGTGCTTCATCGTGAAAGGCCAATTGAAGCCTACCATAACTTTCTTGTTGAATTAAATGACATCGAAACTCATAAAAAATCATTGTTCGAAAATTATCTCGCGTTAAATTCATGCTGACGTGACACAGACAACTTACAATTTTTTGACAAATCGTAAACAAATGACAATTTAATAAAATACATAGTAGTTATCAAAATGATTATTGCGCTCATCGTACCGTTAACACGCACAGTAACGATAGCGAAAACCCGTTAATGACGGTATATCATTATAACGTTATATTATTTTGTTAATTGGTAATTTTTTATGTAGGTATATTAATTTAAAAAAAAAATATTTATAACTAGCGACCCGTTCTGATTTCTCTTGGGTGGGATCAATTAATGTGGAATTATTTTTACCTTAGATAATCATTAAAGAAATATTTATATTAACTTGTCAATATTTCTATTTTAATAAAATCTAGATTATTTGGATAAAATCTAATCTAAATCACTCCTGTTAATATTTTATAAAAATATTAACATACAAAATCAAACAATGTTTAATAAAAATCCTAGAAGAATTTTTTAGAAGTTTATGTTGTTATTATTGATTCTAATGACAAGTTTGACTGAAATTATAGAGAGTACCGAAAAACGCATAAATGCGTAGATAGCGACAGTGTGCGAGTGAGAGGTGAAGTAGACATGACGCCATTTTCAATCCTATTCTTTAACCGCACGGGTAGTACACAAAAATATTGGCAACGAGTTCCATTTTCAAAATTTGAACTTATTTTTTTATTATATCGCTTATAAGTGGCCAGTTCTAAAAACTTTCAGTGTTGCCCTCATATTCTGTGGGAATATTAGCAAGCATAATGTATTTTGTATGGTGAATGACGAAAAACGAAGACTTTTTACTGGTCACATGGCATTCCATCTAGCCGAAGAGAATACCGCATAGTCTGCTGATTCGTAATCGAGGATAAATGTATCGATGGGTTACATAATACATTTAATAATATCCTCCCGACCGAATTTCGGTCACGGTGGCCCGTCACAACGGAAGCTATAAACTTACTATAAAAAAAAACTATTATAGTCATCGGCACAGGACAGGATTATAGTGCCCAACTGTATACGCAAGCGCGGGTATACTCTCAATTCCCTCACTCTCCTGGGAAGAGGAATCACAATCCGATGGGGTCGGATCAGGCGCAGGACCACAGACCCGAGTGATTTAATCCAACCAAACTCAATACATTTAACATGATGTGAACTACATATTTTTTATAGCATTGTGACAACCCTCCACCTGATGGTAAGTGGATGCTGTGGCCCATAAATATCCACATTTATCCTTTTTAAGATCAAAATGCAAATGCGTTCTCACCCCTGAGGACTAAGATGAAATGTCTCGATTTCAGTAAAAAGTGTCTCCGGTTCTCTACATTCACCATACGAAACACGACAGTATTACGCTGCTATTTTACGCTGTTATTCTGTGAAAGCGTTGTTCTGCCTCGGTCAAGCCGAACCGTTTGTGTTACAACTGTAGTACGTGAGGTTAATATGGTCATTCCGTTAATATGGTCACTTCCTTATAACTCTAAAAATACCTTGTTTACATAGATGGCTTTGTGATACGATAGCTCTTCATCGGTCAATCAATTAATAAAGGGCCAAAAGAGCTTTGCTTTATCGACGCCATTTTGACAACTTACCTGATAAACCTGATAAGAAATATTAATAATTCCCTCTGTAAGATGAGCTAGAAAGGGAGACCTATTTTCAGTAGAAGAGTTTCGATGTTATAATGAATGAACGAATGAAAATATATAATACAATTATGAGAAACCTTTACAACCCACAACCATTTTTTTTTTTTTTTTTTTAATTTTTTTTCTCTCCCTCCCCCCCACACACCCCCCCCCCCCCTTTATTTTAATTTTTATTCCCGTAAATAAAATCTCGCAAAAGATATATACAAACACATTAATTATTTGTACTTTTATGATTTAAATTATGTTGTTTCTCTTGCTCGCGGCAACACTCAATTACTGTAATGGGTTACATTGTTACACATATATGGCACGTACCATGTAATAAAGTGCACTTACCAATTCATTTACATACTTATCCGGACACCAGAGATGTTTAACAGTAGTATGTCAGTTGTTTGATCGATTGGACCTACCAGCGTTACGAACGTTAGAAATCAATTCTCACGCTAAAAGTCAATACCTCGGACATATTGTAAACAAAACTTAACAATAGACAAGCATTTGGATTTACGTTTCACAATCACTATACTGTTATACAAATAAATACCCTATGCTGTGGTGAAAAGGGCGACAATTTAAATGCCATTCAATATTAAAATTTCGGGCTACCGCATCGTATTGACTTTGCCTTTGTAAATACTAATAGAAAATTCAAAAGTGGAAACCAGTTAAGATGAAACAGTGGATATGTTAATTCCGTTAGTGGATTCAATACGAAATGTGGAGAGGAGCATAATATGTACATAATTTATTTAATATTATGAATAAAATTAGTCACATAATTATAAAATTAAACTCTTAAAAAGTAAAGCTGATTTCAAGGAACTATAATGAATAAAATAATTTCCACAGTACCTTCTAAAGTCGGTGTTAAGACAGTATTCCATGAAAAAATTAAAGCCCTGACTTTGGAAGTTATTATGTTGAAAATATTTTTGTTTTGTTTTAAATTATTCAATTCTTCCCAAATTCAAATTTAAATAAAAAAGATGGCTAGATGTGTTACTATGTGCTCAGGATTCCATTATATAAATTTAAATCTAAACCAAAGCTGCTACTGAACTACTGGTAGACTTCACGATACTGTAAGCTTATTCTGCGTAAATCAAACTAAAACTAATGCGGTAGACCGGAACAATTATGCGTCTCAGTCTTTCTCGTAACCATGCATGCTGTAAACCGCAAAACAGAACATCGAGAATTAAAAGTTTAAAATAAACACGACAAAATCCGTAGAATTGTTTTATGCAATTTATAATATTCATATAAATTATAAGAAATCGCTGGCTAATTTTCACTATTGATCTAACAATCCTTTGTTTTTACTTGAATAAAATAAATCCAGATTCTTAATGCGCACATGGCTAAATTAATTTCTTAATCATTAATACATCTTAAATCAAGAAAAAATTTCTTAAATACATGATTTATTAAAATTTGGTAACATCGCTATCAACATCTTTATTAATAGCTATAAGCTTATAAGTTAAAAATTGAACTCCGTTTTATTTCTTCAATTTTAAAGCATTATTAAGACATCAACAACGTACCTATCTATTCTCAATCCCAAACACTGACAGCATGTTTTAATTTTTAGAATGTAAAGTATTTCTAATCTCGTATAAAATCCCGTAGATACATCGCAAATCTTACTTATGTACACGGATTAAATCTCAAGAGACGTTAATCCGTTTTTTATATCACCACAAGTAACACGCCTACGTATCATTTACTGGATATTTTACGAGATTTTAAGTGACTACCGATTGTACGTCGTATTTAAATGGAAGGCTTTGCATGGGATATGAGATAAGCGAATGTATTGTAATTCAGTAAACAGTATTTATTTATGAATGCCCCATTGAAAAGTAATTCCGTTTCATCCGACGTATGTTTATTTTTCTTTTTATTTATATTTGAGTTTCAGGTTTATTTATGTTGTAATGTATATCTCAATAATATTATTACGATTACATCTTATTTTGTGGCTACGACTAACTTAGATTACAAAGAAAAATGTACAACATCTGTTAAGATTATAAATTTGTAATAATTGCCGTCACGGTTCTTTGAACGAAATCATCCGAAGGGCTCTTGTCTCCATAAATGTCCCCTCGGTTTTATAGCCTTGCGGGATATTTAGAGACGATGGCAGGAGACCCGACGGTATGACTTTGGTCCCTTGGGAGAGAGGTAAAGCTCTCATCTCAAGGGTACCTCTTTTAGAGCCGGGGCGGCATCAGAGGCAGCCGAATTTAGTAAATGGCGCAAATATGAGTCTTTGAGAAATGACTACATATTTGTGCCATTTGCTGTAGAGACTATCGGTCCGTGGGGTCCGCGTGCAGTGAAATTTCTAAAGGGACTGTATCCACGACTGGTCGTCGCTGCTGGTAATAAGAGGGCTAGTTCTTTCCTCGCTCAAAGGCTAAGTATAGCTATTCAGCGAGCAAACGCAGCCAGCGTTCTTGGCACTATACCACGGGGAGCAGGTCTCTTTGACTATTAAATTTTTTAGTTTTAGATTTTCTAATTATAGTTTCTTTTTTTATATTGTATATAATTAGTTTTAATCGTAAATATTATAATTTTAATTATTATTTTAGTTAAGTTCATTATTATAATTTTTGTAATATATTATAAACTTTCTGTATGTATGTATGCATGTATGTTTATATAAGGTAGTATTGTTGTACATGTTCTTTTTTAATTAAAAAAAAAACTCTTATTATTCTATAACACTGACAGATAGCTTGAAATCTTCAATAGTTTGACCAAGAAAATATACAGATTTATTTTGCAATAACTGGCCAAGTTTGCACAGAATGTTCAGAATAAGTAATGTAGAAAAAGGGTCAAGAAAAATTAATTAAAAAAATCACAAACGTTCTGTCACTTTTATCTCTTAAATTCCAAATCCATTATTTTTACTGATTTTACTGCGAACGCACACTTTCGTAAGTGTTGATCGGCAAACAAAAACGATGTTTTACATAAATCACATTCAATTTTGGATAATTTAAAGTAAAAGTAGATAGAGCCCTCTATACTCGTATTTTCAAAAACTGCAATAACAGCCCGCTTACAACATACTATATTGTACAGATTGGTATAAGTATATTTACTTCAAAGTATTTATGTCACAGTTTTTGTCGAAGAGTTGTAACGTAAAAAAGACTTTGAACATAAGTTTAACATTTGGCTACTCCTTGAAAAATAAGCCTGTATATACAGCAATCGCTGTGCTAAGAGATTCGTAATGTCTATTAAGTAATCCAAACAAAATCATTTAAGACACTTATACAAATTCTCGGTAAGAAATAGTTTATTTTTCCATCTGTCTATTTACTTACAAAAAGACTAGTACTCGTACTGCTGAAAGAAGGTTGCCAATCTGTCAAGCGTTTGTACTTTTCACACTTGGAAAACTTTTACTCAAATAATACTGCCTATTCAGATATCGAATTGTAAAATAAATGCTTGATTAATTACTAAATATGAAACTGAGACTCATTTTTATCATTAAAGAAACTGTATCTAGGACTGGTCATCGCTGCTGGTGATAAGAGAATGGTTCCTTTCTCGCTCCTTTAATAAGTCTTTGTTAAGTATAGCCATTCAGCGAGGAAACGCAGCCAGCGTTCTTGGCATGATACCACGGGGAGTAGGACTACATGATGATTTAAGTGTTTAGTTTTAGATTTTCTTAATAACAGTTTTTTAATATATATGTTGTGTTCTCGATTCGGTAAAAAATTTACTACTTTTTTATTTTTATTAGTTAATGATTTCGTGTTTTCTTTGAATATATACAATATCATAAAATATCAATGATTTTTTATATTTACGCAAATACTGAAAATTAAAAAAAAACTTATTTTAATTTGAACTTTTTAACTCCCCAAGTTTTGCATTTTTAGACCACCTCAACTACATAAACTTTAAAATATAATCCACAATGGAGTTAGAAACAAATAATTCTTTAGCTTTTCTAGATTTTTTAGTCATCCAAAATCCTGACAACACTAGGTATTGGTCACACTGTGTATAGGAAAAAAACCCATCCCAAACCGATATTTAAATGGTGAATGTCACCACCACCATCACAGTTAGACCGTAGGATGATTTTAGTGTCAGAGAGCACAAGGAATCTGTGACAGAAAACATCTGGCCACCGGACTTCAGACCGTCAAGGAAATATTGCGAGAAAACAAGCTTCGGTTCCCGCACTTACCTCACAGTGAACGAGTGAATCCGGCCACGGTCGAGCGTGTTCCTGCTGCTACCATGCGTCAGAGGAGTCACAAATAAGATTGGCTACATCTTGAAGCAAGTTTCCATTAAAGCTTACTGCAGGCCGCTAAAAAGACTAGCCAATTTTTAACATCCGTCAAGTGTAATATCCCTCCACAAGATGCAAGAGTATATACGCCTGATTGTGAATGTGGTCTCTCCTACATAAGAGAAACAAAAAGACTTATAAAAACTTGCGTAAAAGAGCATATAGCTGCGTTACGCACCAACGAGCCGGGAGGCTTGTGAACATATAAGTTGACATCTGGCACTAGCGCCATCTAGTGTCGGGTAACAGAGCAAAGAGAGAGCTTTCCAGAAAATGACATCACTAATCTTTCAATCGCCAGCGCCATCTAGTATCGAATTGAAGAACTAAGCTTTCTGGAAGCCCAATACTCGAACTCTCTGCGCTTGGTCGGTTGGCGCACGTATTTACTCGAATATTCTGGAATCGATGTTTTCGTGGAAGAGCCCTATATAAGGGCGCTACAAGATGCGATCGGGGAAGTATTGAATTTGGCGAGACAAGCGAAGCTTCGGAGTGGAATAAGTGTTTTAAGTGTAATTTGTGTAAAGAAAATTAAAGTGTTAATTTAGGTAATTCTATCGGCAATTTTTAATTGTCACGAACCTCAAGCTCGTAACAATATTCAAGATCGACCGATTGGTAATAGATGAAAACAACAGTGAAAGTACTGCTCGTGTTGCGGCAGAGATAGGTAAGAAGGACCTATCACCTATTAGGCCCGTCACTCCACACTTACCATATGAAATGTAACATCATTAACCTACTAATTTACGCTGGTATTCAGTGAAAGAGTGGTCCTTCCCCGGTCAAACCGACCTATTCGTGCTGCTATCAAGTTATCTAGCGTGTTTCCACCACGTTTATAAGTTCTAGCAGTGGCCGTAAGATTTACTTACTTGCTTTTACTCGTTGATTTTAAAATAAAAATATCGTTTCAAAAGTTAAGAGCCAGAGCAAAGTGCCGTATGACTAACACTATAGAAATACGCAAAGCATACTAATTTAGTTGTTTCAATAAATAATATACCTACTAATTTTACACACTACGATAACGGTAGAACTTTATTTCCTGGCCATTTTCTAATTGAACGCTATATGATAATGACGCTACGCTTTTAATAATCTGTACAGGAATACTGTACAGATTATCTACTAAGGTAGATAATAAAATAAAAAGATCAAAGTTTTTTTATTTTATTTATTATCCATAATTTTGTTACATTATCAAGTACAATACTAGCATATAAATCTCTAGGGGTTTGTCTACGCTAGAGAGTCGTCTTATATAAACAAAGATGTATTAATATTGAATAACATTATTCTAACATAACTACCTACTACAATAAGTATGGTTGATTTAACAAATATGATTTAAGTTTACTTCTAAACAATTTGGACAGCTTTTACTATTATGTATTACTAAGGTTTATTGTTATTATTGTAAATCATCATTTCCAAATAAAGTCTATTAATAGTAGAACAAACAGACATGCAGGCGCGGTGTCAAATTTTTTTTAAGTACTTATACGTCATTTGTAACATTAAACTCAAAATGACTATAATAACATATAACTATGACCACTGACAAATAGTGAGGAAGTAAGATATTTTAAACTGGTTGTGTAAGTAAAACATAAATAGATATATAATTTAAAAGTAAAGTAAAGCTACAACCTATATAGGTCCCACTGCTGGGCACAGGCCTCCCCTCATTTCTGAGAGAGTTTTAGGGCAAGAAAGTGTCCGCCACGCTGTCCCAATGCGTGTTGGCGTACTTCACATGTCTACGAAATATTTTTTTCTAATTCCTCAGACATGCAGGTTTTCTCACGATGTTTTCCTTCACCGCCGAGCACGTGGTAAATCAGTGCTTAAAATTGCAATTAACAATTTCATTGGTGCCGGCGGGGATCGAACCCGGGGGTTACTCGCGTACTGTTATATTTACAGCGAGCGTTAACCATCTGAGCTACCACGGCTCTATAATTATTACTGTCAATCATAATTTCAAAAGATTTAAAAAAAATGATGATGACATATTTAGATATGATACTGTTAGAAATCAGAAGGGCATTTTTAATTATAAGTGACATAAGATTGTTGTCTTCAATATCCATATTTTTTATTTGTCTTTCTATTTTATTTGTCTTTACCTACATGCAGCTCTACAAACTTTCAGCCCGCAAGGTATACAGATTTGTTTTAAGCAATCCACCTGAAAAATAGATAATGAATATTGTAAATAATGTCTATACTAAATAATAATTCTTATCAATATATTTTTTCTATATTTATCGAAATCTAAATAGAGTGCGGGGACGTTTACGTGGGACACTCAATAAGTTTTGAGATATACAAATGTATTCTAGATACTATTAATATTTATTTTACATCTTTTCAACATATCCTCCATCATGTTCTATACAAAGTTCCATTCGCCTAAACCAACTCTGAAAACACTTTTGCCAGTCTTGATCTGACAGGTCGGAAATCGCTTCTTCATAGGCAGCCACGGCTTCTTCGGTGCTTGAAAAAAACTTGCCTTTTATTTTTTCTTTGACTCTTGGGAACAATAAGAAATCACAAGGAGTTTCAAAGTATTTCAATACCAGATTCCTCAATAAACGCTTTTGTTCTAAGGGAGATGTATAAAGAGGCGTTATCGTGATGCAGCATGATTCCCCGAAACCCGGTTTTTGGACTTCTCTCCCGCACAGCTTCAAAAGCTTTGGGTAATGCAACTCTAGTATAACATTCAAAGTTGATTGACCTAAAATTTCTCAGCATTGACGTCGCCAAATGTCCGCTCCGCGAAAAATAAACAAGCCCCCATTTTTTTTTGCCGACCTTGCAGTTTTGTCGGTAACTGTCCTTCTGAGTAGACCCATACCGATGATTGCCTTTTACTGTCCAGATCATAATGATGGATCCATCTCCATCTCGTCACCAGTAACGATTTCTGAAACACGCCTAGATGCCCCGTTTTCAAAACGTAGACGCATTTCATAGCACCAATCCACACGAGTCTGATTTTCGTTTTTTTTTTTTGCAACAGTATAATAATTGCGTTGAATGGAAGAACAAATAAAAAATAATTTGTTAGAAATTGACACAGCTTCGTTCCGCCAATTCGAGTTGCGTAACTCGAATTCAATTCGAGTTACGTCAATTTCAACTCGAGTAAATTTGAGTCGAGTTTCTTCCAAGTTGGCACATCTCTACTACATAAATTTTTCTTAATATTACATCACCAAAACCAACGACCTGAAAAGAATATCAAAACAACTCTTTTTTTTCAGCTTTCTTGATTCTGTTTAGATACTCATAAAATCTTTAGGCTATTTACAATAATAAATCGGTATCTTTTTTAAATGTAATATCATTGAGGGTCGTTAAAATGTCTAGTGGGCCCAAAAACGATTGTCTCCTTTAATCTACTATAGTGTTACCAACGCAGTTGATAGTTTTAAACCATATTTTGAAGTGACGTAATCCAATCGGCTAGGATTACATAATCATTACTACTCGTAACAATTATTGCTTCTATACTTTGCATGCTTGCATTGTCTTCTTGTATAGTATACTAACTGGATCAGGAAACGTTGTTCTGCTCTTTCCGATAGATGGCGCGATGAATGTCACTCCTATTTACATCGAACTTCTTACAGTATAAAGAAAAAAATATTATAAACATAAATATTATACTATATGATTTTACATCTTTGCTTATCGGATCTATATTTTGTAATTTTACATATACAACCATATAATTACATGAATCAAAATGCAATTACTTATATTTCAAATACAAATAATGAACTTCAACAAACGCAATACGCTTAAACTTCGCAGCGAATGAAAATGTTCATTATTGTTACGCTGTTTACAAATTCCTAGAGCATACAAATCTGCTAAGAACTACACAAAGGAGTAACTTCTCGCTAGTTCCTCGTTTATTTTACGGCTGCTTACTTATAAGTAAACGCGCCTTAACAGGCCAAAGTATGTGCCTTAACAAATGTTTTTAATACTATGCCTTAAAAGGAACATGTAAAGGGTGTTCAAATGAGACTACAAATAATGCTAACAACTCGTGCTTGCATTTCACCGATTGCCATTTTCTGCAACAGACGGGAGCTTAAAATTAAATATTTCTAGCATAGTGAGTTGTCTTTTCTTATAGAGAATGTAATTTATGTCCAAAAATCACAAATATAATGATATTGTATTGCACTAAAGTCTTTTCACTCAAACCCCCCCCCCCCGCTAGATAGAGTGACGACCTGGTAAGAGATACAGGAAGCCAATGGAGGCAGGTAAGTGCTTTGGGGCAATATAAGCCATTTTTATCAATAGACTTGTGATGGATGTTGATGAAAAATATCTTTATATAATTTTTATGTAAATACTGTTGTTTTGTTTCTGTTATATTTACATGTGGTAAAAACCATCGGCTCGACCGGGGTATATAGCAGCCTAATTCTGCTGTGTTTCGTATAGTGAGTGTAGATAACACGAATATACTTTTTACTTTTACTCAGGGGTGACAACACATCTGCATTTTGATTCTTAATAAATCCTATAATCTTTCTTAAGAAACGGTAAATGTGGATGTTTATGGACTACAACGTACACTTACAATCTGTTGGATTGTGTGCTCGAATATCACCCTTATTCCATAAAAAAATCTCTTATCCTTTCATCATTATCAACATTTGTTAAAATCAATTATTTGCACTGTTCTTCAACGATCATATCACATAAAAATAATAGTTCAGGAAAAATAAATATTAATATAAAGCTTCACTAATCTCTTAAAAAATTGTTATTTAAACGCGATATAACTAGTCTTGTGTAACGGAATATTTAAGAAGCGTAATATCAGATATGTTATGCTGTTTAATAAATCACTTAATTCAATTATTAATGAATAGATGCTTGTATGTTTATTGAAAAATGAACGTTGCATCGTAAAAACGGTAAAGTAAAGAAATAAAAAGCCATTTTACTATAATAATAGGCATAAAATCAACATCAATAACAAAAAACCGGACGCGAGCGTACCCCCTGGTGTAGACTAGTCACGGTTCGACACTAAGAGTTGTGTGAGACGCCCACCGTGCATTGTATGTAAAACCACGTTCGTGTGTCTGTAAAGTATTTGAAACTCGATCGTACATGGCTTAGGCCGAACCTCTTTGGTATGAGGGATTCATGTAGTCTTCATAGTAACTGAATATTAAACTAAGCGTGAAGAATGTAAATAACATAAATAATGACTTGATTGTTATAAAAGACAGCACCCTTCAATTCTGACTTTTTTACGATTATTACATTGATTTTTACAAGATATGCAAATTATCCGCAACATACAGTTCGTCGGACAAACGTCGAACACTCTTTCATCAAAAGAAGATTCATAGACTTTTTAGTTATTGAGGATTTTGGTCTCATACCGGTTAGCTGTTCTGTTGAGAAGTTCGTCAGACATCTGTAACTATTACTGTGTTATAGAGTTACAACATAATAATAGAAAATTTATATAATATAAATATTTGAAAGGAGAGATCAATGTTATGAATGTAAAAATGAAAAATGATAATTTCGATGAATGAAGTATGAAATATGTGGACTTGGATACGGTATTGGATAAATTTACTACAGGTTCGGTGTATGTAGTAATCAAAGTAAGAGAAGAAATGACACGAAAAATAATACGACATGGTGGAATAATGAGATAACCAGGGAAAGTGAAGCAAAAAAAGCATGTCTGGGTGTATAAGCGACCAAAATTGGTAAGTCTGGGTGTACAGGTGATGTGACTGAAAGACAGAGGTGGGTTCAGATGTTAACTAAGGTAGTAAATGAAGTAAAAGAAAGAGAGAAGTAAGAAAGAATAATAATAAAAGACTCATCAGACCTGTTAAGAGAAAGTCAGAACAGCATAGAATGAATGCTATGCGACACGAGAATGACTGTATTATGAATGATAAATTAGTGAGTTTAAAAAGATGGAATCGATACTTGATAAATGTAAGATATATAAGGAATGAACCAGAAACTCCCAAAGAGAATTAATATGTCAATGAGATAAGTATCGATGAAATAATGATAGCAATGAAAGGCATGAAAGCCGAAATGGTAATGGCTGGAGATGGAGATGGTAGGCCTGCCCTACAATTTCTTTAACTTATATGGAGAACTGAAGTGAATACTCGCACATTGGTGCAAAGCAGTTATGCCAGTCAGCCCAAATTATAAGGACAAAGGGTCACAGCAGGACTGTAAAACTAACGTGGAATAAGCATGCTTAGCGTTGTCGCAAACTGTTTATTTTGTTTATTTAAAAAAATGAAGGTGTAAGGAAAAATACACCAACTTTCTCCAATTTCTAACTCCTACTGAACGACAAACCCTACTGAATAACAGATAAACTCTAAAAGCTGGACATAAAGCTCTTCCGTTGTCAGAAGTTTGTCTTATTCGTCACGCTTAGCAGGCGGGTAGACAATTATAGTACCTACCATACATGTTGCACTTTTGACGCTAATGTCCATCGCCGACCTGATTATATTACGTTTTTAAAATCAGTTTACTACCGACTCTGCATCCTCCAAACCGCTTACTTAACTTAACATATAAAAAATATGAAATAAAATAATGGGAATTCTAAGAAAGGATTACGTCCAGCACTGAACTTAAGAGGTTATTATGAGGTTATTGATATTATACTATTTGTATAATATTACTACGGAATGTACTAATTAAAGTATGAAACTAACATAACTAATATATACATTTTCAATATCAATAATTGAAACAAAATTAAAGCGTTCTCTATACAAAGCAGTTATAGGCCCACTATATAAGGACAAAGGGTCACAGCAGGACAGTAAAACTACCGTAGAATAAGTCTTCTTGGCTGTTCGTCAACTGTTTATTTAGTTTATTTAGAAAAATGAAGGTGTATGGGGAAAAATACACCAACTTTCTCCAATTTCTAACCTCTACTGAACGACAGACCATACTAAATGACAGATAAACTCTAAAAGCTGGACATAAAGTTCTTCCGTTGTCAGAAGTTTGCCTTATTCGTCACGCTGGGCTCGTAGTACCTACCATACATGTTGCACTTTTGACACTAATGTCCATCGCCGACCTGATTATATTACGTTTTTAAAATCGCTTTACAACCGACTCTGCATCCTCCAAACCGCTTACTTAACTTAACATATAACTTAACAAAATGGGCAAATCTTACAAATAATGGGAATTCTAAGAAAGGATTACGTCCAGCACTGAACTTAAGAGGTTATTATGAGGTTATTGATATTATACTTTTGTATAATATTG
The DNA here is from genome assembly GCA_907164705.1 of Parnassius apollo. Taxonomy (NCBI): domain Eukaryota; kingdom Metazoa; phylum Arthropoda; class Insecta; order Lepidoptera; family Papilionidae; genus Parnassius; species Parnassius apollo. Next base: position 921,868 of record CAJQZP010001196.1, read on the forward strand.
TATAATATTATATTGTACTAATTTGAGTATGAAACTGACACAACGAATATATTATGTTTTTGTATGTACAATGTGTACAATACACATTGTACACTTGTACAATGTGTATAATACATAGTACCGCTTCATTGCTTATTATTTTTATACCGATAAGGAATCGTCGCTCATTCTTTTAAATTATGAATAGATAATATGGGGAAACCTGTAATAAGGCTTATGTAAAGATAATCCGATCTGTTATAAATTTTATTTAGTTTAAATCTGTTGGTTTTCTAAAAAATAAAAAAAATAAAAATTCTATATCAATAAGTTAAATAAAATTAAAGCGTTCTTTATATGTACTTCTTTATCATCTCGTAACAAAAAAGGGCTAATAATCTTCCACTCACCAAATATTGGGGTAAAGCTTTTGTTACATAATGTAATTTAATTGAGAAGTTAATTTAAAATAAAAGTTTATCAATATCAGAGTATTAAACACAAAACACAACTTTCTACTTTATAGTATCTTTAAATTTTTAATATAATTAATGTAAATATAACTAATAGTAAATAAAGAAACATTAAGCTTTATATTTTTCGAACAAATTGACTTCCCCGCTATAAAATCTGTCAAATATTACACCTCATTTGTAAGAAGCGCCGTTCTGGTGGCAGAAAAAGTCGTGGATGCCCTTATTGGCTGTGGCACCAGCCACTCGCACTTTAGGAAGGTTTTCTATACATTGTATCTTTGACACTACTCTGTAGTGCCGATCTGTATATTTAAATCTATCATACGAGATAGTATAGCGATCACGAAATCTTCTTTCTTTCACACAGTCGCCTGTTAACTCACGTGACAAATCGAGGTGATGAATTCTCTTTTCTTTTCTCTCGCGCAATTTGCTTAAAATGGGATACAAACTTTTTCCTACAAGTATTAATATGAAGATTATTAGAGATTGACTGCTTCATCAGCCTAGTGATCGTAAACGCATTTGCTAACCCAAATGGTATGGCACGACCTGGGTTCTAATCCCAGGTCGTGCCAAAAGGTTAGAAGGTTTTTACGTCATGAATTTGTCAGTAGAAGCCCGGAATAAGGAAACTGGCTCAGTTTTACTTCGAAACTTTGTTTTATTCTCTGCGTTCGTGTCGAATTACCGTTCCAACAGATTATGAAAGTGTGGGAATAGAGAGTGCACTTGTGTGTGCCCATACACTCGGGCACTATAATCCTGTCAAGTCCTCTTGACCATACCTCGGTCTGGAGGATAATATCATATTATATTATAAAGATTACATGATATAAAATATAGTTCAAAACATTATTAATTAGACTTAGTCGTCAGAATCATTTCTCATCCAAAATAACCCAAACTCCTAATTCCATTACACAAGAAATTTATAGAATGAACTCGCATCTAACATATGTGAAGTTTATTAGTACGGTCCAACGTGTAAAGTTCAGTATCAGCGCTGCAATTTCCAAATAGGTTAAGTATGAAATAGTATTCTTTTAAGAGTTGCAAACTACCTCGCTTTCATCTTCCGCAATGAACACTATGTTCAACCACTATAGCTTACAATACGTTCTGTTTGCAGAGCAACTTCCTTTAAAATTTAGAGAAACTGGAAAACAAGTTTTCTTCTATCTAAATTTGATATATTTACAATTTTAACATAGTATATATATAAAAGTATGCGTAAAGTTTCTTAGGTAAACAATTTTCAGACAACTTCATTCAAATAAATCTAGAAGATATTTTAAGAACTTGTTTAGATTTCATGAAGCACGAAGAAAAATGCTTAATGATAAAAAAACAATAAAATTAAAAATTAGCATTCCTTGGTGGACTTATATTCAGTAAAAGACTTTTGTAGAGCTGTAATGGGGATGATGATAAAGTTACAGCCTATAATATACGTCGCGTTGCTGGACACTTAATGGTCTTCAAATATCCTAAAAATACGACAGGGCACCCAGTAGATATTTGCAATATTTTTCTTATGAGAAACTTTGGCCAATTATAATTTAATTCTAGATTAGTATTATTAACATGTAAAACACGGATGTTGCAATTTCAAATTTCCCGCCATTATTTTTGAAGGTAAATTGAAATATCCTGTTCCATTAAAAAATTGATCTGCATCGGTAACGGTAACATTTTAGCGATTGTATGTGAGCGATTTGATTTTGTACGATTCAAAATGCCGTCTCGAATTGGACTTTAAATAAAATTTTATGGCTAAAGGTCCTTCTAAGACAACCGTCAACTGATGGTATAACAAATTTTAGCACGGTTGACTAACTGGAAGAGTTGAAGAAAGAAGTACTTTGACGGCAGTTACGGAAGGTAACGTGTTTGAAAAATTTAATTGAAAATAAATGGCGTATTATTTATTTGTATTAAATTTATTATAGTAAATAATTTGAATCGTTTAAGAGATACACGAAACCTTCGCGTGCAGAGGATTGTGTCACGTTAGGTACCGCAACACCTCAAGGATGCTGCAATGTTACGATACAGCGATGCAGGCCCGCTAGAAGTGGTTCCATTACATTATTACTAAGTTTAAGCTAGTCTCGGAGTTTTCACGAAATTCTTACGGATAATGAAACTTGGATCTATTTATATGGTTCAGAAAAAAAATCGCCGGTAGTATATTTAGCGATTTAGCTTTAATTAATGGCTTTCGCTTTGACATCTAGTGCCAATTCTGTTACGAAAACCAAGTAGCATCAACGCCGATGCTAAAAGAAGCTACTGAAGTATAACACACACACATATATATATATATATATATATATATATATATATATATATATATATATATATTATATATAATCGGTATCTCTGAAACGACTCCAACGATTTTCATACAATTTTGTGTCCTAGGAGTTTCGAGGGCAATAAATCGATCTAGCTAGGATCTATTTTTAGAAAATGTCTTTTTGTCCGTGTTTTCAAGCAATGAAAAGCTGCTATAATATAAGAAGGTAAATTTTGACACTGTGTTAATGATCGTAATAGCTCAAATGGATATCGAGCGGTCGCGAAATAATAATGCCTTGGTTCACGTCCTGTCTTCGGTCCGACTTTTTTTCCTTTTTTTTTTCAAGTTCCCTTCTTTTGTGAGAAAATCTATTATTACGAGCCCTTTTTTTAAATTTTAATTAAACTACTTGCATAAAATATTTTAAATCATCCATCATCCAGGTACTATATATATATATATATACATATATATATAGCATAGTGTTATTTACGGTGAATGCTTCGCTTCTAAGCTATCAAGGCCCTCTCCAAAATTGAGTTAATTGAGGAATTCATTAATTGGTGTACAATAATAGATCTAATTTATTTTGTTGAGTAAAAAACGGTTTTATTTTGTCATTCGTATTGTTTTCTTCTTTCATTGTTTCCTTTGATTCTGTGGTAACTAAGTGATTAAAACCAAGGAATGAAAATAGAAAAAAAAAACACTTGTACTAACTCTTGTTTTGAAATTTTGAGAATTTAAGTAAATTATCGTTAAATAAACATTTACTGTGTATTTTTTATAGCACTAGGTAGCAAACGAGCACACAGTCCACATGAAGGTAAGTGGGTACTGTGGCTCATAGCCATCCACATTTATTCTCAAGCGCTGTAACCCCTGAAGACTAAGATGGAATGCCTCGACTCCAGTAAAAAGGGTATCCGTATCTCTATACTCACCATACGAAACACAACAGCATTAAGGTACTATTTTACGCTGGTATTGTGTGGCAACTATGGCAAAAATCTCTCTATAAGACAACTTATGAGGATGCTTATAGCAGCAGTGAACTTTTGATAGGTTGTAACGGTTACGGAACGTAACATTAACGGGTAACGGAAGAAACTTATATAGCAAATACATTAAGCAATATTCGCCATAAACTGAAGTTCACTCATTCTGAATCCTATCAATATTCCAGTTCCATCTTTTACAATTCCTTTTTACAAACTCTAGATGATATCGTACAGGTGATCGTCCATATGAATCAAAATATTGACCGACGTCATTCGTCAGAAGTAGTTACGTTGTACCAGTTCTGACTCACTGAGTCAGAAGTGGTACAACGTTCGTCGACTCACGATCCAATAAAAAGGTTTAGGCATGCTCTGATCACGAATCTGTGGTCCGTTTTTGCGTAGGATGCACGGTTCCGGATACGTGCAGATCAATTAACCAATATCTAACTGATATCCGGTGAGGGCCTCCACCGTCATTAGCGTCCTATTGTTATTATCTGTTGTCATTGTCTATTCTTCCTCGGCGTGTGCGTCGTCTTATCAGTACTATTATATTATACTTCTTTGTTCCTAATTAGAACGCCAATCTGAATCATCAATGAAACACTTTACCTAATTTTGTTACGATTTTAATTTACCAAATACTAAATCTTATTACTTATTATCTATAAAATAGGATCGAAACATCTTATCCACTAAAATATCGTTGTACAATGTGTTTCCTGTAAATATATTCGTAAAACTATGCATTGAACACCCTTGAAACTTATATAGTAAATACATTAAGCAATATTCGCCACAAACTGAAGTCCACTCATTCTGAATCCTATCAACATTCCAGTTCCATCTTTTACAATTCCTTTTTAAAAACTCTAGATGATATCGTACAGGTGATCGTCCATATGAATCAAAATATTGACCGACGTCATTCGTATCGATATATAAATAAAGCTACCAAAACCCCCATAAAAAAAAAACCCAGTAAAAGAGAATGGCAAAAACCGAAAAAAAAAACAAATTTCCCCCCAAAAAAATGTGAACCTGGTTTATCATCTGTATCCAAATTGCATATTATATACGTTGGATGTGGGTATACATGGGCAGTCTATTAGCAGCATAAACATTATTTTCTAGACTGGGGTGAATCTTTTTCCGATGTTGTTGTACATCTAGGGTATCCATGATATTACTGCTATTTAGTTGATTATTATAGTACCAATCTACTCAATGACTAACATAGGAATGACCAATTATAGTGATTTCTAAATATTAAATTGCATTCTTTGTGATATAAAAATCGTATTTGAGTCACCGATACATCGAGCAAGACGCAACACGAAGGAATGTTGAGATATATAACAGAATGTGAGGTAAGCTTGTTGATACATAAAGTTACTATCAGTTTCACTGCAGAAATTCTTTAGATTAGAATTATTACTTACTGGTGCTATATAAGACCGAGCAGCTTCAGTCATGGAGTTAGTGTATGGTCGTTTGACCGCAGTGGATCTATCAATACTACATTTGTGTTACTTCAAAGCATCAAAGGTCATGGATGTAAGTGTTTTTTCTATTGACAAACTTACTTTTCTTTCTGTTATTTTCTTACGTGTGTATGATTAAGTGTTAACAAATTATATTTAAATAATGTGTGTGTATATGATTAAGCTGTGGTAGCTCAGATGGTTAGCGCAAGCTGTAAATTTCACAATACGCGACCTGGGTTCCATCCCTGCTGGCACCAACTAAATTGTTAATTGCTATTTTAAGTGTTGATTTACCACGTGCTCGGCGGTGAAGGAAAAGAAAAAAGTGAAAGAAAAGAAAACATCGTGAGGAAACAATCGTTTTCTTTTAGTTTTATACCCAGATCCAGTCATGTTAAATTGATCAATTTTCTCATCAGCCTTTCGTTTTAAATTCGTACTAACTTACTTTAGACGATCTTTTATTGAAGCTTCCATAGGACGCGCTCGAATCATACCCGATAAAAGTCCTACTCCAGCGCTTAATGCCACCTTACCAATCACTCGAGCACCACTTGTTATTGTTACTCTTAGTACGAATTTAAAACGAAAGGCTGATGAGAAAATTGATCAATTTAACATGACAGGATCTGGGTATAAAACTAAAAGAAAACGATTGACCTCGTTCATCTCCATTACTGCTACAGTTGCTGCGAAAAAACTTGGTCACAAACTAAAAAATATCAAAGATATATTTTCAAATTAAATATGTCTTTCCTTCATAATCATTCTTGCGAGTGCGTTAAGTCAGAATTGGATTTGTTTGCACTACCGTCTACACAAACTAGCATTGAAAATGGATTGTGGATTCATTATAAAACAATTTCATCTCTTGGTGATGATGGACCTATCGAGTTTCAAGTTCCTTTGACAGGCGATGACTACACAGATTTGTCTCATACATTACTCCACATAAAGGCAAAAGTATTAAATCAAGATTCAACTAACTTGATATCTATTACAATAGTAGCACCTGTAAATAATTGGCTGCATACACTTTTTAGTCAACTTGATGTTTATTTAAAACTTGTATCACCACCTAATAATACCTATGTATATCGAGCATACATGGAAACCCTTTTAAACTATGCTCCTGCTGCTAAACAATCTCATCTTACTTGTAGTCTTTGGTACGAGGATACAGCAGGAAAAATGGATTCTACAGATGGTAAAAACATAGGATTTGTTAAAAGACAGGAATTGATTAGTGAAAGTAAGGAAATAGAAATGATTGGTCATCTTCACGGTGACATTTTCAACCAAGAAAAATTTTTAATTAATGGTGTTGAAATGAGTGTTAAATAGGTTCGATCAAGAGATAGTTTTAATTTCATTGCTGGGTCAAACAATGTAAAGTTTAAAGTTTGCATTACGGACGCAACTTTTATTGTTCGACGAGCACGAATTAATCCAAGTGTATTACTCGCACATCAAAAAGTTTTAGCTTCCACCACTGCTAAATATCCTATTACTCGAGCTGAAGTAAAAGTTTTAACAATTCCATCGGGTGTTCAAGGAAAAACTCTTGATAATATATTTTTAGGACAGTACCCAAAAGATGTATAATTGGATTTGTGAACAATTCTGCATTTAATGGTTCCCTTACTAAATATTCATGTAACTTTGAAAACTGTGGTATTAATTCTTTCAGCTTACATATTGATGGTTAACAAATACCTTCAAAAGCTTTGCAACCATCTTTTAATAATAGTATATTTACATCAGCATATCATACTCTATTCTCGGGAACTGGCATTCACTTTCTTAATGAAGGAAATGGAATCTCTTTTGAACAGTATGCCAAAGGTTACTGTCTATTAGCATTTGACTTAACTCCTGATTTATCAGCCAACTCATCAGCTCATTGTAATATCATAAAGCATGGTAGTGTAAAATTAGTAGTACGATTTGAATCCTCACTAATACAAACAATTAACTGTATAGTTTATGCTGAGTTTGATAATATTATTGAGATAGATAAAAACAGAAATGTTACTATAGAGTATAGTAGTTAAGGTTATAATATGTGTTGTGTGTTAGATTTTATGTGTAATGTATTTTGTGTGTATGTAACTATGTGAATCGTTATAAAATTAAATAAAACAAATTGTATGCAATATACTATTTTTTATTTCTTTATAAATCTTCTATTTAATCTAATACAAAACACTGTTCGAGTTTAAAGTTACATCAGACTCTCTCATTAGATCATCAATAATAACAAGATGTGGGTTTTCACCATCAAACATATTAAGATTTGGAATTCCTTGATGATAGTTAACATTTGGTAAATTATATAAAGGTTGCATTACGTCAAAGCACCATGTGATCTGATTAAAATCACAATTACATATTTCTGTAACTGATTTTATGAAATATGTTACAAAATGTGACTTCCCACATCTACTTGGTCCTGCCACAATAGCAGGAAACGGATGTATAAAGTGAAACATTACACACGTCTAAAGTTCTAAGGGGTGAAATGAAAAATTAAAGTGTTGGTGTAAACAATTAATATATATTGTGTACTATAACTAATGTTTTTGGTAAATCAAACAAAATTTATGATTAATTTAAAATTTTATTTTCAAGCAACAACCACTTGTAAAAAACCCACACGTCATCACAAGAACAATGTACAATTTTGTGACTATTTTTTGCAAATATATGATTATTACACACATAACGTTTGTTTGAATTTATGATATTTACCAAATCATTGTATTTTGGACATTTGTATTCTTCAATATTAAAAATTCTATCATTCGTCGTCAACATTTAAAAAAAAAAATTGCTGCTGAACCACCTTTGTATGCAATCACTTCGTCTTTGCACAAATTTCTAATCTACCAATTTAATATGGGAATGATGTTCTCATGTTTGTAGGCACATTTTAATTCTTCGGTCACGTCAAAATATGGAATGCCGTGCACGTGTGTTTCGCAATAACGAACAATTTTTTTGTCTTTTGACAAATAATTGAAAGGATAACTTGACCGAAACAAATAATGATTGATAAACGCATAATTTTTATTAGATAGTTTTACGTCTAGAATAGCCATTTCTCTACATTGAAAATGTTTATGAGGATATGTAATGTAAAATCCGTCCATATCGATGATGTATCCAATATTTTTTTAGATTTTGTGTCATTTTGAACCAAAAAGTTAGAAGTATTTACACGTGACTAAAAATATGTTTGTTCCAATAAACTTCATATGACAATGCTTCATTACTTCCCATCATCCCATCTCTTTCTTCTGCTCTTATCATCCTGTAATTTAAGTAAACAGAATCACATTCACTAATGATCAACTATAGACTGTCATTGTTAAAAAAGTATTTTTTAACTTTTTAACTTTCTGCTATTGTCTTTGTATTAAGGGCTAGGAAATGTCCGCCGCGCTGCCTCAATACATATTGGCGAACTTCACATGCCTTCGAAATTTTCTCAGATATACAGGTTTCCTCACGATGTTTTCCTTCACCGACGAGCACGTGGTAAATCAACACTTAAAATAGCAATTAACAATTTAATTGGTGCCAGCAGGGATCGAACCCAGGTCGCGTACTGTGAAATTTACAGCTTGCGCTAACCATCTGAGCTACCACAGCTTAATCATATACACACACAATATTTAAATATAATTTGTTAACACTTAATCATACACACGTAAGAAAATAACAGAAAGAAAAGTAAGTTTGTCAATAGAATAAACACTTACATCCATGACCTTTGATGCGTTGAAGTAACACAAATGTAGTATTGATAGATCCACTGCGGTCAAACGACCATACACTAACTCCATGACTGAAGCTGCTCGGTCTTATATAGCACCAGTAAGTAATAATTCTAATCTAAAGAATTTCTGCAGTGAAACTGATAGTAACTTTATGCATCAACAAGCTTACCTTACATTCTGTTATATATCTCAACATTCCTTCGTGTTGCGTCTTGCTCGATGTATCGGTGACTCAAATACGATTTTTATATCACAAAGAATGCAATTTAATATTTAGATATCACTATAATTGATCATTCCTATGTTAGTCATTGAGTAGATTGATACTGTAATAATCTACTAATACATCTGAAAAGTTTCACCCCAATCTAGAAAATAATGTTTATGCTGCTAATAGACTGCCCATGTACCACCCACGTACCAACGTATATAATATGCAATTTGGATACAGATGATAAACCAGTGTCACATTGGGTAGCTTTATTTATATATTGATACGAATGACGTCGGTCAATATTTTGATTCATATGGACGATCACTTATACGATATCATCTAGAGCTTTTAAAAAGGAATTGTAAAAGATGTAACTGGAATGTTGATAGGATTCAGAATGAGTGGACTTCAGTTTGTGGCAAATATTGCTTAATTTATTTGCTATATAAGTTTCAAGGATGTTCAATGCATAGTTTTGCGAGTATATTTACAGGGAACACATTGTACAACGATATTTTAGTGGATGAGATGTTTCGATCCTATTTTATAGATAATAAGTAATAAGATTTTGTATTTTGTAAATTAAAATTGTAACAAAATTAGGTAAAATGTTTTAATGATGATTCAGATTAGCGCTGTAATTAGGAACAAAGAAGTATAATATAATAGCACTGATAGTACGACGCACACGCCGAGGAATAATAGACAATGACAACAGATAAGAGCAATGGGACGCTAATGACGGTGGAGGCCCTCATCGGATATCAATTAGATATTGGTTAATTGATCTGTACATCTCCGGAACCGTGCATCCTACGCAAAAACGGACCGCAGATTTGTGATCAGATCATAATCGTGAGTCGACGAACGTTGTACTACTTTTGACTCAGTGAGCCAGAACTGGTACAACGTAACTACTACCACGGAATGATCGCTTTCCGGCGAGTCAAGCGTTAAGGAACACAAATACTCGTACGTGGACCTTAAAAACAACCTCGAATGAGTAAGAAAGGTGCGAATTACTCTATGGACGGTCAGGAAGAGGTTCCTCGCTGACAATATACACAGCTTATGCCCACCGAGTTATCAAGCTTAGCTTCATTCGATATTGGGTATCATGGACTCAAGAAGACTGCGATAGAGTATTGTTTTCCGATGGTTGTTTGTTGATGTATTTATTGCTTTTCGAAGTATTCTCCGCGAAATTTGACACATTTTTCCATACGATGGAACCACTCATTGAAGCAACCATTCCATTCGGAAGTTGGGGTCTCCAAAATGGCCGTTTTGTAGGCGTCCACAGCTTCTTCAGGTGATGAAAATCTCTGTCCACGCAATTTATTCTTTATTTTAGGGAATGTATAGAAATCATTAGGGCTTAGCTCGGGACTGTACGGCGGATGGTCTAATAATTCTATATTTTCTTGCTCTAAAAACTGTTTTGTTCTGTGTGCGGTGTGAGAACTCGCATTGTCGTGATGGAGGATGATTCGGCTGTTGCAGTTCTCTTTACGGAGTTAAGAAACGACCTGTGGCAAACAAATGCTACCATTCTGCATTAACCGTTCTTTGTCCCTCAAGAGGAATAGTCGTAACATGGCCGGTTTTGTAGACAAACGTGGCCACCATTTTTTTTGCAACACTCCGTGAACGAACAATTTTTGTTGGCTTTAACTCATTTTCGAACACCCAAACTCGTGACTGGTTTTTTGTTTCGGGTTTGTACGCGTATGTCCAAGATTCGTCACCTGATACGATGTTGTATACAGCATTTGAGGATCCTGAGTGGAATCTTTCAAGAGTTCTGAAGCACCAAGTAACGCGAGCCGCTTTTTTCTCTTCACAGAGCGAATGCGGTATCCAGCAGGAAAACAACTTTTTTACACCTAATCGTTCATGCAAGATTATTTTTATTTGACTCGTGCTAATTTCTAAAGTTGCCTGAATTTTTCGGTATATCACATGTCGATCTTCCTCAATCAGGTTACGCACAGCATCAACGTTTTCTTGGGTGACTGCAGTTTTTGGACGACCTTGACGGGGATCATCACTGAGCCTGACACATCCACGTTGAAATTCATCAAACCAGCGATAAATTGTGGGTTTGGATGGGGCTTCATCACAAAATGCAGAAATCATCCGATCAACACACTGTTTTTGTGTTAAACCACTTCGAATTTTCTCGAGTCAATTCCATTTTCTCAACGACTAAACAAGTTTGACAAAACCTTGTGACAAGACCGAGAATCTTTTTTTTAAATAAATAAATGATATTCGATTTTTAAAAACAAGGAGTTTTCAATTAAAAAGAATTTAATATGACAGGAACAGTGGAAATATTCTATTCCCGATACTTTTAGCGCAGCCTCTGTATAGACTCTTTGTTATATTTTTGGCGTAATCTTCTAAGTTAGAACCCTTATTTACGTTGTTTTTGTTTGGTAACTTAATTCTTATAGGTGTCTCTAGGAAGAATGAATATTTACTAGATCCATCGAAAGCCGTTGGTAGTGCCTTAGGAGCGGTCGACCACCTCGTATATATGTCTGACTGTAGGTGTGCGTCTCCGGCAGATCTTTAAAATAATATACAGCCGTGCAGTCACGCAGCAACGCAGCATTGCAGCTACTTGTCTTGCTTCAAACTTTGTATGGAGCTTCTATAAAACAAATTACACAGCACACAGAAAATAGCTATTTTTAAATTTGGAGCGGTAGTTTTTTTAAATATTAAAAAACTAAGATTTAGGCATTTCCATTTCCTAAACAAGCTTTTAAGTACTAAATGAAATCTGCTCTATAATATAGAAATATTTTGACCCATTTCTCTCCCAATTATAATATAAAATATCCCAATCAAATAAAACTTATATGTAAATGTTAATTATCTTTATTACTGGTTTTTATAGGATAAAGCTGACAAGCGAGCACACAGTCCATCTGATAGTAAGTGGTTGCTGTGGTCATAGATATCTACATCTAACCTCGTCTGCGAATCAAAATGTAGATACGTTGTCAGCCGTGAGAACTAAAATGTAATGGTGTAAATGTAATGCCTCTTTTCCAGTAAAAAGAGTATCCGGTTCTCTACTCTTACACCATACGAAACACAGCAGCATTAAGTTGCTATTTTACGCGAGTATTCTGTGAGAGCGTGGTCCTTCCCCGGTCGAGCCGACCCATTCGTGCTACAACTACACAATTAATATAGCTACAGAATGGCTCTACCAAGCTACCAAGTATGTTGCTTGGTAGAGCCATGTTGTATACTAAAATTGGTATTTTGCTTAGTTGCCTCTTTTTATTTTGCAAGAGTATGTTAGTGTGTTACAGTATATCTTTACCTCCATCCAAATTCGGTACGAGAAACTTTATGTAAAGATATATTATGTTCCGCATAAATATACTATATAATACTAACTAATATTAGAACTTAGAGCTGTGGTACCTAAGCGCTTGTTGTAAATTTCATAGTACCCGAACAACCCGGGTTCGATCCCTGTCGGCATTAATGTAATTGTTAATTGCAATTTTAAGTGTTGATTCTCGTTCGAATATAGACGTTCTCGACGGTGAAACGAAATATTTCTGAGAATTAAAATATAATATCGAATACACGCGGTGGGCACTTTCTTTACCTAAAATCCTTTTAGAAATGTCAAGAGGTCTGTGTCGAGGAGTAGGATCGAAATAGACTGTAACTTAACTCTACTTTTAAGTTAAAGTAAAATCAATGTTTTATTGTTAATTTCTTAAATTAATATAGCATTCCACTTTCCAATGAAGATTTCGCAAAGGACGGATTGTGATAATAGCAGAGCTTTTGATTTACGTAAAGATAGGTGCCCGTAGGTTTTTTCTAAGCCTAAATTCAAAACAAAACAAAACAGTAATTTCATTCATTTTTTTAAAACATTTTAAAGATAGTCTTCTATAGGATGCATTTCGGTGAGTGTGCGCAGGAATCACATGCTTTAATTTCTCCCTCTCCTTTCCACCACTGGAAAACCAGGCGGTTAGTGTATCTTCACTCCTTTGTTTTCAATATTCCACGCATTAGAATGAAACAGTCTACTTCGTCTTCTGTAATGCATACAGCAAAGGAGTTGAATAAGTTGCCAACGTCTATCTTCTCAAATGATAGATGTCGGTATCTACAGACCACAGTGGACTTAATGCCCGTTTGTCACCCGTATTCTATAAAAAAACATCTCTTAAACAGTATGTATACGTTTTTAGCTTTGATATGTAAATATTATACCGGTACCTAAACTGCAGGACTAACAGGCGGTGCTAAGTCAACTATCATTCATGCAACGCCAGCGTTGCGAGACATCTGTCAAAACTAACGCGTGGTTTAATGGATTATTCAATACGGCCGTTTTCAATCACAAGCGCAGTGATTTTTTGCGGTAGAATGTCAAAAGACTTTATTTTGCTAATACATCGGAGTTGTTCGATTGCGTGACAGAGACAGTTTTTTATTTGATTGATGTCGGAACTAATGCTACAAACCAGATTGACAGCCAATTGACTTAAGTAAGAGTAACTTGTAAGACTTAACTTCTTAAGAAAAAGTATCATCTCATTTAGTCCCGTGTATCGTCGGCGATTATGGGACAGACCAAAACAATCTTGTGACTTCGGACAGACGGTGGTATAACCAGACGTTAATCCGGCGACGGGGAGCAGCGTCGAAGGTGCGAGACGTCTGGTACTGGGATCGTGATTCTACCTACCGAGCGTGAAAGATTAAAAAGAAGCCTTTGTCCTGCAGTTGACTTTTATAATATATAAAGGAATGAAGAAAAAGACTAAATTATGTTATATATATATATATATATATATATATATATATATATATATATATATATATATATATATATATATATATATAACATAATTTAGTTACTGTTTACTGTTACTATCTGTAACAGACGGGGAAAAAGAGTACACATTTCTTATAAACAAACATTTTCCAAACATAATTAACGTAATCAAATCTGCAAATGTTTTCGTTAATATAACCAAGGGGTATTTTATTATTCTCTCCCCAAAGGCAATGCGGGCGACAAAGCTGCCCCATGACTTATGTAAACAAATAGCCAAAAACTGAAGCAAGAACATCAAATAGTTCTAGATTAACATCACTTTTCGTTTGTTTACACTGCTTGACGACGACGTATCCCCTAATAAATTTTAATGCTCTTTTTATCGACTTAAGATAAACATATATCCAGAAATTCTTCAACATTTTTACTTTGAGTATGTTATTCTTTATTATTCTAACTTTTCCTTTCACTTCAATATGACATAAATAGCGACATGTAGTAAACAATATTTACAGCCCACATTAGTGATGCAAAGTAGGGATGGGCCGAATATGGATTTCACCGAATACGAATATTCGGCCGAAATTTCGGTTAAACTTTTACCGAACCGCATATTCGACCGAACATTATTCAGCAGAATCACCTCGATACCTAGCCAATTTATATCGATACTTGTTACCGTAAAGTGTGCGGGATTAGCGCTGGACCCTGCCACTCGCTCCCCCGCCACACCTGACATGTTACTGTATCATCTAGTACTGGTAAGCAAATTGCCGGCACATGCTTATGCTTTGACTATTTTTGTGAGAAAAAAGTATTTCGCTGTGTGAAAATGAGTGGCAGGAGATCTACTATTTGGGCCTATTTTAAAGAAACTGACGACTGTAATGTAACGTTTCTTTGTTTGATTCCAAACAAAATTTTATCAAGCTTTCTATTTGATATAATGGTTACATGCTCTACCATCAAGTAATCTCGGCACATTGCTTGATGGGGAAAGCTTGCGCATCGCCGTAGGAATCCGGCTAGGAGTGGCTATTTGTCAACCTCACCAGTGCCCCTGTGGTAGCAGCGTCGATGAGTTTGGGCTCCACGGACTTTCATGCAAGAAAAGTGCAGGTAGGTTTTCCCGTCACGGTTCTTTGAACGAAATCATCCGAAGGGCTCTTGTCTCTATAAATATCCCCTCGGTTTTAGAGCCTTGCGGGATATTTAGAGACGATGGCAAGAGACCCGACGGTATGACTTTGGTCCCTTGGGAGAGAGGTAAAACCCTAGTGTGGGATGCTACTTGCGTTGACACTTTGGCGGCCTCTCATCTCAAGGGTACCTCTTTTAGAGCCGGGGCGGCGTCAGAGGCAGCCGAATTCAGTAAATGGCGGAAATATGAGTCTTCGAGAAATGACTACATATTTGTGCCATTTGCTGTAGAGACTATCGGTCCGTGGGGTCCACGTGCAATGAAGTTTCTAAAGGAACTGTATCCACGACTGGTCGTCGCTGCTAGTGATAAGAGGGCTGGTTCTTTCCTAAGTATAGCTATTCAGCGAGGAAACGCAGCCAGCGTTCTTGGCACTATACCACGGGGAGCAGGTATTTCGACGATTTAAATTTTTAGTTTTAGATTTTCTATATTATAGTTTCTTCTTTTATGTTGTATATAATTAGTTTTAATCTTTAATATTATAATTTTAATAAAAATTATTTGATATAATTGGAAATAAATCTACAGTGCCTCAAAAACATAACACTCTACAAGTAGATTTAACCCATAAATAAATATACTTCAGTAACAGTAAAACAACTAACAGTAAAATTATTTAAGACATACGCATTACTCAATTCGTACACTTCAATACAGTGGATACTTTGAGTACCACTTTGCCGAATATTCGGTGATTTAGCTGAATATTCGGCCGAATACGAATATTCGGTAAAGCTGCCGAATATGCCGAATACCGAATATAAAACGAATATTCGGCCCATCTCTAATGCAAAACATTTTATTACTATAATTTTGGTTTTTATCGAATTTCACTCAGAATTCTGGTTGAGCTTTCTCGCTGATTGATTATACTTTTGCCTTCGGGCGCAAGCTCTTTCGTCACCAGCGGCGAAGTTCCATCTCATTTACAATTTCTTTAGAAAGAGTACACCGCGCGAAAAACTCCCCAGCCGACAGTTTTTAAAAACGAAATGACAAATACGTAATATGTATATAATACGTGATTCAAAAGCTCAAAGTAGAAAACAAATGCAATATAATATAAAACAACGAAAATTTTCTAAACCTTAAATGTCACAGAGAGATCACATATAAACACATCAACAGAATCTATGTATACCTTAATCTTACGACGACACGACTTTATAGGTAGTTTAAAATCTGTTTAGTTTCCATAAAAAGTTTATATTCATTTTGAAACCTCTTTTATTCTACTTTTCAAATTTGAAAATTTAAATAAAAAACAAAAGAAAAAACAAAATACGACGGCAAAATTGTTATAGCCCACCAAATCTAAGAAATACCTTTTGACGTTTCACATTAATCATTCCGCAATAACTTTGCACTAGCGTACTCACAGGATTTAAAATAACCTTTTACGTAAATCCGAAGAATTATGAAGTTATCTATATTTCATTACAACGTGTATAGTTTTTTTTATCACTAATTTAAATTTGAATTTTTCAAACAAAGCAAAATATTAAAAAACAACCAGTATTAACTTTTTTTTACCTGACGTCGTTTCAATGATATGTCGCTATGTATATTACCGTAGTGCTTGGATGATTAAAATTCGTTGTTATGCGAATGATCGGCAGAATATTCAAATAATCGGTAAACATTTTCAAATAATCGAATCATTAATTTTTTTAATGTATTATTTGTTTAATTTAATTTTTATTTTCCTAATTCCTCAAATTACATGAATCATGAATAAAACAAGTTTATTTTTTTTTACTTTGTCAAAATAAATTTGTGCAGGCAAAAAAAAACATATAACCTCTAAAATAAATATAATTTCAATATCCCGCCATTTCGGTACCAGTTACTCGACTCCACATAGTCAGTAATTCATTCTTGGGGTGATGTATACGCTTTTACAATAAAATCCCAGAAAATATACAAAATTTGACGTAAGTACACATAGTTTACAAAAACTTTATTAAACTAAGTTTGTATAAAAAGGGTTATTTATTATTAAGGAATTTATAGAGGATAATAACTCCTGTGAAGGGTGGTCGCTACCAAGCTATTTCTATTTTGTTTTGTGTGTTGTTAATTGTAACACGCATGATTGTAAGCTCTTATTTTTTTAAACAAGTCCCGTTGGGTTTATTGCTGGTTCTTCCCAAGACAAAGGTTTTTTTTGCGAAATATTGGTAAATGAAAAAAGTGATTTTCAATAAGTATTATTCATAATCTATATTGAATAAAAAAGTTTCTGTTTCTGTTTCCAGAGCTTACTGTGCGTAATTTTGTGATTTTTTGTTTGTCTTCTTATTTTGAGACTCGGTTTTAACTTTTTGGACTGTTTATTCTATAATAACTTTTTGTACGTGGTAGAGCTGCGCTACATCTATATTATAGTTGTACCACGAACCGCTCGATCCAGTCGACCCAAACGTCGCAGGCACATCACACAATGACACTACACCCACACTTAATGAAACAAACATTACTAGGGTTATGAATGGGGCGCGTCGCACCCGCACCGCAGACGGGCACGACGCGTTCCAGCTCACACCGCGTACAAACCGTACACCCGCGTTCCTGGGCGGTTCTCACCGCCCAGACTACCGACCGACACGGGCTAAGCAGTCAGAGACGGGGGTCCGCACTCCCCCCCCCCCTCAGACTGCGGTTATATAGCTCAAAAAACGCCTAAAAAGGCGACATGATGATTGGTAACAATACCAAGATACCAAGTCATAAACCATTCATCATCATCCTCACCTCATTGCCTTTTCCTTTTTTAATTAGCCTGCAAGGCCGCGAGCCCTGCGTCAGATGAAGCTGTAAGAGTCGTATAGACTAACAGCGCTAACATCTAGAAAATAGAGAGAGTTGTACCACAAATGGGTCGGCTCAACCGGGGCAGGACCACGCTCTCACAGAATACCAGCGTAAAATAGTAGCGTACTACTGCTGTGTTTCGTGGGGCGAGTTTAGAGAACCGGAGACCCTTTTTACTGGAATCGAGGCATTCCATCTTAAGCCTCTGGGGTGACAACGCATTTGCATTTTGATTCGCAATTGAGAATAAATATGTATGTCTGTGGGCCATAGTATCCACTTAACATCAGGTGGACTGTGTGCTCGTTTGTCACCCAATGCTATAAAAAAAAATATTCGTTGAAGCATGTGCCCATGTCACAAAGGATGATTGGGTAAAAGTGGTAGAAAAAACAATTTTTTTTTATTATGGATGACTTTGAAAGAGACATTAATTTTGTTACATTATTGAAAATCTAATAATAATTAGTATAAATAACGACATATCTACTAGTTTTACTGAAAATTATTGAATAAATTTATTTTTAATCTACTTTCAATCTTAAATTTTTATAACTGTGCCTCTAGAAATAAGCAGTAACAACAAATACGAAGAAACTGATAAATCTTGTGTTTTAAATTATCCGTTTTATATTTATTCTGGTATTATTCAAACCAAACTAAATGATTACCAACTCTAAATAATCGATATCGATTTTTAAAGAATCGAATATTGTACGTTCCCATTTTTTGGTTGGCATGCTTGGTGCAATAAATCTGACAGCTGTCAAAATGTATTTCTTAGATTTGGTTAACTATAGTAATACATTACATCAATAAAAATTAAAAAATTTCTACGGATATTAATTAATGGAAAAGAATTGTATTGTTTTTTTTTAATTTATCGTGTTATGTTACTTCGTCATTTGAGTCGAGATGAAATGTTACGAGCCGTGGGCATGTCAGAAAATGGTGTTATTCAACGCGTCGTTGCTGAGGCCCTACACAACAGTCAAAACGTTCTCAAAAGGACCGCCAGAAAACAACCCAATCTCACAGTGATGCTCCTTCATACTATAAAGACTCCAGAAGGACCACCAGCTGCTGGTAAGCGACTAAACCGTACGAAAGCGGTTGCATAATGTCGTCAGCCTGTTCATCAGGATTCACGGTTTCATGTCACGATGGGTCCCGGTTTGAGTTTCATCATGATTCAGGAAGAACACGCGTTTGGAGAACTCAAGAGAGAGTTAGCCACCTTCAGGAGGTCTACTCATACCAAGACGGGACAATTGTGGTGTGGGTAGGAATTCTTGTTGGCAGACGAACCCAGCTCGTTTGGATCCAAGGCAGCATAACTGCACAGAAATATTGTCCCACATTGAATCCAAATACCTGTACGATAATGACAGGGCGCAAGGTGGGCACAAATAAAGAAAAAACCCCCAAAAACAAAATAAAAAAAAACATACAAATTTTCTGCGGCGATTAAAAAAAACAACGGTCCACTCTAAAATAAATAGATCACAATTCCTCAGTCAAGATTACAGGTCCTGCGTTCACATCCCAGCTGGAGCCTATATTTGTAAATATACATTAATTGTGTCGTATTTTTGTCATCGTAATTAATATTACGCGGGTGAAGTCGCGGCGAACAACCAGTGTATAAAATATTTAAAAATGAAACCGCCGTAATTAATACATTTTAGAATTAAAATTATATAAATTTTCGCATATACCTACCACTGCATTTCATTTGTTGGTTTGGCATGGCTATCATAAATAAAATCCTCATCATCATCATTACAATTCTACTGCTGAACATTGGCCTTAACTTCCCAAGTCTACTGCTGAACATTGGCCTCCCTATCACACAGCACGACCCTGAGCCACTTGCATCTATTACTATGATAGAACTACTCCGGAGACGCGCAGTCACAGTTCTTTGTTCTGAGCGTGGAGCACAAGGATGTTAGTCTTGTTCTCCAAGAAAGTCGAAAACGCTTTATCGAAGAAGTGGTTTTTCGGTTTTATTCTCATATTTACTTCGAGTTTATGCCGATATAAGATTTCAAAATTTATTTCGTTCGCTTTGCATTCAATATACGTGTACTCGTGAGAACAGTAACTTAATTTAAATTCCATGTGTTTTCATGTTATTTAGCTTTAATTGGATATGGAATGATGATGAACTAATGCAATGAAATGCATTGAATAAATAATTGGAAAAAAGCCGTATTGACTCATAAATAACACGGCGTGTAATACACTAGTATAATAAATTAAAAATAATTTGTTTTCTAATCACATTTTTATTTATATAACTCTCTATGATAAACCACGACTGCAATAAATACGTCACAATTTGTTATAAACGTAGATTAAATGTTTATATTATGCCGGTATTACTTAAATTAGTAAAACATGACTTCTATTTTTTAAACTAAACTGGATATGAACGACGACTGGAGTTGCGACCTCCAATATATCTTGAACTTTATTACACCGATGGGGCACTCGGTGCAAGTCTTTATATACAACGACGAAATGGCTCACTGGTTCCGTTTAAGGGCAATTTCGATAAATAAATAAGTATACGTGGGCTAGATAACACGTTCAAACACTTCTGACTACTTAACTATATCTATAATAATTTTCTATTTTATAAAGCAATATGGAGCTTGAGGTACCGTACTACTGTAGGGTACCCTTACTGGTTCTTTGTATTCTATCAGAATATAGTTAGCAGCGAATACAATACCGTGATAGTTGTCATTCTGTGAGCTGAATGCCTCCTTTGTCATAAATGAGACTGCTGATCATGAGTTCCCGGGTTCGAATCCCGTGTCGGGCCAAAATCAGTTTTTCTTCTCTCTCTTTCTCAGTAACAGCCCTGTGTCGGAGAGTTGGCGGTGTTTAACCACCTGATCGCCTCTCTGCTCTCTCTCTCTCTCTCTCTCTCTCTCTCTCTCTCTCTCTGGTCGTGTCGGATTACCGTCCCATCGGTCTAATGCGAGTGAGGGAACATAAATGCACTTGTGCTTGCGCGTTGCGCTAGTCTCCGTTGATAACGGCCGCCGCCGTGACCAAAATTCGGAGAATAAAATTCTGAGATGTGTTTGATTTTTTCAGATTATCTGAAATTCATCATCATCATCATTATCATTACAGCCCTTCACAAGTCCACTGCTGAACATAGCACGGTCCTGAGCCACCTGCATCCATCGACTTCCTGCATGTCTTACCAGGTCGTCACTCCATCTAGTGGGGGGTCGCCCTACACTACGCCTACCGGTACGAGGTTGCCACTCAAGAACCTTTCTTCCCCATCTGTTATCGGTTCTTCGAGCTATATGGCCGGCCCATTGCTACTTCAGCTTACTAATCCGTTCGGCTATGTCGGTCACTCTGGTTCTACTGCGGATATCCTCATTTCTGAGTCTATCACGCAGAGAAACTCCGAGCATAGCCCTCTCCATAGCTCGCTGAGCGACCTTGAGCGTCCTCATACGGCCAGCGGTGAAGGACCATGTCTCTGAAATCTGAAATTAATAAAACCTATGTCTTATTGTTTTGCGGCGCACATTACAACCTTGAATCGCATCAATCTGAATAGATTGTCTTGGATTCCAACGAAGAAAATGATTTGATATATACATAAGTAGACTCAAGTAGGATTTTGTTTTTTGGAAAAAAACATTTAGAAACGTTTAAATTTGATCATACTCGGGAAAGACCAATATATTAATCGTAAGCACAAGTTTGAAATCCACTCGACTTTAAAAGCATTTTAATAGCTAATTAAAAAGCAAACATATTTATCAAAAATTTAGTTTTAAAAATCAAATCCAAGATAATCGCAGAGGGCTAAAACTACCTATTTTTTACTCACTTATGTATACTAACATAAGGCAATCCCTTTCTATCGTATCTAATGTTGTGTTGTCCATTAGCGGATATTTACTAACCAGAGGGGTAGCCAGTGACTACAGACTTACATTTGACACTATCCTGATACAACTCTATCGCTTCCCTCAAACCTAGATAACTACGCATAAATGCTCATTAAGGGTACTCTTAATTTGGCTGTTCATTAATATATCGCCTATTTGTCGATAGACTTTAGCGTAGGTCGTTCCTTGCCGACTCTATCAATCACTTCTGCAGCAAAAGTTTGCTTTGTCACAGTTTCCTCATTCATTCTTTCCACGAGTCCAAACCATCGAAGCATTCCTTTCCTAATCTTGCACACAGCAAGTCTTCTGTAAACCACACTTTTCCATTATGACACAATATCTCATCCTAGAGTCACGCTACCATACAAACCTCTTAAAAATGCATTTCTACAGAATTAATTTTACTCTCATGCCACTCCCAAATTTAACTACGATACTATTAAGGTAGAGCCTAACACAGCCTTGGAAATTACCATGTGTGCCTTTTTTTTACACATTCTGACTTTCCACAACAGATTGACTGCCGCATTCCACATTGTGGTAACAACAAAAAATATATTTTCTATCTGTAAAAGGCTATTTCATTCAAATGTTACTTGATGTTAGGCAACTTAGTAGTATTAGTCTATAAAATACCTATTCACTTTTTATTACCTCAAATGAGTAGAAAAAACTTACACAGGTCAAGAATTTCAATCCTCCAATTTGCGTACCAGAAACAATGGAGTGAGTATCTTTATACTTCTGCAGAAATCCTCAACCATACCTTTTTTATATAAGGGAAAAGAGTGCGCCTCGCAATATCGACACTTTACTGCCACCGTGGTCACACTATCAACACTTCAACGATGTGGCCGCGCTACGGCCGTGAAGAAGCGAATGGCGTCTCAGTATACCAACACTTTTTTTCTCCGCGACCGACTCCACCTCAGCAGCGACTAGTTCAAAGCCCAAGGCACCTGTAAATATTGCGTAGCACTAGTCGAAACCTAGCAACAGTACTCCATAATTAGACCAACTTAATTCTAATAAAGATTAGAAGTGGATCCCGTATGGCCAGGAGACGTGGAGGCCAGGTTTCATATTCGCCACCCACCTCGACGATGCGGTAATCACGTGCGGCTCCACTCTTTGCTCGGGACGCGAAGCTTACAGAAAAAGCACGATTAAAATTTGTTACCAGGTGTTATAGTTTTATGGGTTTTTAAAATTATTTATTAATTTTTTAGATTATTTTATTACTAAATTTACTAACCTTGCCTTGATAAGCTAGTAATTATAATTAAAATAGCATTCAACCAAATCTAAGAAATACCTTTTGACAGCTGTCAGATTTATTGCACCAAGCATGCCAACCAAAAAATGAGAACGCACAATAATCGATTCTTAAAAAAATCGATATCGATTATTTAGAGTTAGTAATCATTCACAGTTTTCAGGTTTAAATAATACCAGAATAAATTAGAAACGTATAATTTAAAACAAAATACTTATCGTTTTCATCGTATTTGTTGTAACTGCTTATTTCTAGAGGAAAAGTCATAAAAATTAAGATTGAAACTAGATTAAAAATAAATTTATTCAATCACTTTCACTACTACTAGTTGAGCTGTCGTTGTTAAGATTAATTATTATTTGATTTTCAATAATGCAATCAAAATTAATGTCTCTTTTAAAGTCATCCATAATCATGTTTTTTGTTTTTCTACCATGTTATGTCGTGCTACGTAGCCTGTAAAAAAAGCATAAGATATTTTCATTTTGTGTGTTCACTTTTCATATAAGAACTAGCCTTTGATTTGGGCCCAAATCAATTCAATAGCATTATATTGGCAGTGGTATGGTGGTAATCTTATAACTTTATGCCCGTGCTCTTCTGCTAATTTATCAATAACGTATAAAGGTTTACGTGGTTTATTTTCTTTACTAATTGTATTAGCTCAGCTTTCAATAAATTCATGTCCGCTTCCACACCTTTGTGTTGCAGCCATGCTATTAAATTTGCTTTCTTATTCTTATGCTGTATTGTCATCTGTCCATATTTGCGCTACAGTGTGGTTGGCGTTTAACCACGTTTCATCAAGAAATATGACGTTGTCCCAATCGTTTATATTTTTCATTTCTTTTAAAAATGTTATTCTTTGCAAGACTATGTCATGTCTCTCCATAATTATTTTACGTTTGTCAAGTTTTTTGTATCGAAATCCTATGCGTTTTAAAATGGTTCCAATTGACTCTACACTACCACTGTACAAACCGGCATCTATTTAAACTTACTTGCAACTTCGCCACAGTAGGATATTCGCCTCTTATGAAATAGCCGTAGACATGTTTTCTAATTGCATCTGCGTCGAATTGATTGATACCTGTTACTGTTTTGTTCTTTTTTCGGCGTGTGAAGTAAATTATTCTCACTGTCTGAAGGTCCGTACTTTTCAGTGACGATCTTTGCAACGGTGCGTTTGCCAATCCCGAGTGCATGTGTGCATGTATTTGAATATTTTTACCGATTATTTAAATATTTTTGCCGATTATTCGCATAACAATGAATTTTAATCATCCAAGCACTACGGTGATCTACATAGCGATATATCATTGATATGACGTCAAGAAAAAAAAGTTGATACTGGTTATTTTTTAATATTTTGCTTTGTTTGAAAAATTTAAATTTAAATTAGTGATAAAAAACTATACAAGTTGTAAAGAAATATAGATAACTTCGTAATTCTTTGGATTTACGTAAAAGGTTATTTTTGATCGTGTGAGTACGCTTGTACAAAGTTATTGTGGAATAATTAATGTGAAACGTCAAAAGATATTTCTTAGATTTGGTTGACTATAAAAATAGCATTAAAACTTGTCTATCTATTTTATTTTGGTTTTCAAGAGCCCTAGGAGAAAATGTATAAGTTTTTTCTGCTAAATCTAAATGCAACAAAGGAATTAACATAAAAGAAAATGTTTTATTTCACTTGTAATGGAATAACAAGTTGAAAATATTCTTAATAGGCACATAAATAATCGTTGAACTAACCTACTACCGTCACAAGTAAATATTACACTGCTCTAAATGCATTAGTGTACAGAGCCAGTCTTATTTGATTTTCGTCAATAATTTCAGCCTTATTACTTACCACAGAAAATTTGCAATGTAAAATTTTATTTCAGCATTAAAATTAACAGTAACATTATAATTTAATAACGTTTCTATCTGAACGCTATAAAATAACAAACAAAGAAATTCACATAGGCATGATGTGTTACACAAGAATAGTGAAAACGTATATATATATATATAAATATATATATATATATATATATATATATATATATATATATATATATATATATATATATATATATATATATATATATATGGATATATAGAAATTACAATTCCAAAACATTACACTTTACCGATAGATGTAAATCTTGTAAGTTATATTATTTTAGATAAAATAAGTGTACTTATAGTGATTATAGTTTTTCTCACTTAAAACGGTTTCTTGAGGACGTTAGCCAGATTAAATACTGGTATGTATTTGAAGAATAATCGTACAAGAAATTTAATTTCTAATTCGATTGAATAACGATTGAATAATACTAACATAGCAAATTTGCAGTGCAATGGGGCATGTCCAGCCTATTTATGAAGGAATCCCAAAACATAAACCTCACGTGCCCAGTCATTGCAATATTTTGTTGTCAGCAACTCGTGAACTAAAGTCGCAAAACCATAGTTAAGATAGACAACGATGCGGGATTACTGAATTTATTACGATTAATTTTCTTGGTCGCATGTTCAATTTGTATAATATATATAATGACGGCTCCGTGTCATAGCAATGGTTTGCAGCGCTAAAGGCCGCGGGTTCGAATCCCGCATGGAACAAGTACTAGGTCTTTACCTAAGAAACCGCCGTTTTTTTAATGAAATCAAATTTAATCAAATTTATTTATTGCCAGAATGTAGTACATAATATTATGATGTTGTTAGTTAATAATGGGATCTTACACTCTGCCTTGATAATGGCTGCAATATCTTTACAATAAACAAAAATATTTATTATTATTAAAATTTAATTAAGTAAATTATTAAAGAAAATTGAATGTAGTTCGTCGGAGAATGCAAAATCATAGAGAGAAAACTCAAGGCACGGAATAAAAAAAAGTTTTATGTCAGTCAGTGCGCCTTTGTCTAAACAGTGCAGTCGGAGCTCCGTTAATAATGAAGTAATTTCTTTGATTTTACCCATTATTTCTAAGTATATTATATATAAAAATAAGCGTGATGATGTCTATTTTGCGGCGGTGTATGGACATCCTAGATTCAGAACGTTGATGTTAATTTTATCACTGAGGAATGTAGGTGGTGTTTTCTCTGGAACAATGGCGTTAAGTATAAAAGGTTTTTATTATGTATTTGTGCCATTTTATTGAAATGAAAGCTGTAAAACGAAGAATAGATCTCTGATAACATTTAGACACCCTTTTAGTACAAAAACAAGAAAAGATTTGTTTAATTCAAAAAGATTGTTTCAAGGTTTTCATGCAATGGTCGTGATTAAAGTACCGGACGCGTGAGTTCCCAAGGACGTTTTAGTCACTTTCGTCGAACTAGGGGCTCATGTAACTATTCAAAAATATTTTAGCGTCAAATTCATAAATTACAATTAATACTACATCTCAAAAATTTTATTAACTACGTAAATGTATGTGTAATAGTATAGTATGTGTGAAATATAAATGTATGTGATAATTTCGCTTTGTTTTGTATGATTAATTGTAATTACTCACTATATAATTATTAATTGTTATTAAATAAAATAAAATGCCAGATATTTATTAATTATATTTAAAAATAATTAAAATGTCAATGCTCAACGAAATTACAGTGATTCATTCGTTAAATTAGTAATCTAGAAACTCTACGACTCTATAAAAGCTACATTCTGTGAGAAGATCATAGAGGCTTTTTTTTAAATCTTGGTAAAAAAGTGTTTTAATATGCTAAGGAATTTTACTAAATATTTAGCTACACATATATAGACAGCTTTTATTATGGTTGCCACACACGGTCAGTTCAACTGATCATTTCAACTAATCAGTTCAAGCTAGGACTGTTGATATTTTTTAAAATATCGGATTTTCATTATATCGATAATTATAAATATATCATAATTATAAGTTTATGTATCGATATATCGAAAATCCGATATTTAAAAAAAATCAACAGTTCTAGTTAGAACTGATCAGTTGGAATGATCAGTTGAACTGACCGTGTGTGTCGTCCGTTAGGCTAGCTTTTATTAGTATGGGAAGTGTGTAGATTACAAGTTTTTCAAGGTTTCTCTGCTATGGTTTCGAGAAGAATACTTTTTGCTTTAGTAAACAGATGGTTGTGATGTTTAATGAACAAGCAAATTTCATATATGTTATGCAATTTCAATAACTTAAGCTTTTTGATTATATATCTACATGAATGAAAAGGCGCTTAGATTGAGAGTTAATGCTCGTAAACATTATTTTTTGAGTGATAAAAGCTTTGTTTAATTAAGAACCATTTCCCCAAATAATTAACATGTAACGCAAAATTGAAACTATATAGGCATGATGAACCGACGGGGCTTTATTTATGTTAGTAACTTTTCTAATATACTTTAAAGTATATAAATTTTATTTAGTCTATCACACACTGATTTAATATGAGAGTCCTAATTAAGTTTTCTATAAGTGACTAAACCAAGAAATTTAGTTTGCGTCATTTCTTCAATTTTGGCTCCGTTGTGATATTATATGTAATGCTTATTTGTTTTCAAATTGTCAAATTTATTATAATGAGTTTTGGTAACATTAACTTTTAAACTATTTAGATTTAATGATTTCTTAAATTTACGCGAACACTACACATTGAATAAAACTAAATTTACGGATTTTATCGCGTTTATTTCACTACTTTTACTTATTTTTTAATTCCCGACGTTTCGGGTGCTTTACAGCAACCATGGTCACGGGGGGGACTGAGATGTTTGACGTCCCAATGTCATAGTTAGTCCGGCTACCTTCAGTTTTTGAATATTAATTTTTGGTCCGATTTACGCAAAACGAGCTTATAGTATCATGAAGTCTTGCAGTGGTATGCTTAGGTTTGGGTTTAATTTTGTTAATTATAGGATCCCAAGCAGGTGGCAGCACCCATCCATCTTCTCTATTGAAATTTGTATGTTTTTTAATTTCAATAGCCTCGCGTATCATCCTTGGTAGGAATCGGTGTTCTTTTGCGAGAATTTGTGGTTTATCAAAACGAATAAACGTGTTAGCGAAGGGAATGAATTTCGCATTAACACCGCAAAAAATCCCGTACGAAGAAATTATCTGCAGCGTTGAGGATTGTCTGTTTAAAAATAATATTGGTAAGGAAGATTTGGAGGCTATACGTCAAGATATTTCGTCCTTGTTACGTCGTAGTTCAGTGCCGAAACCAAACCTTCCTAAAGACGAATTTACAGCGTTGATTAACTTCGGAACAGACTAGATCTAACGATTTTCCGCGCGGATAAAGGAAATGCTACGGTAATAATGGACACGTCAGAGTATAATTTTAAAATACTACAGCTTTTATCGGACGAAAGTACATACAAAAAGGTCAAAACAGACCTCACAACTAACACGCTTAAATCAACTAGCGATTTAATAAAGAAACACTCCGAAAAATTAAATTTCGACGTGAATTCGCTGATACCATCATGTACCAAACCACCGAGGTTGTATGGGTTACCAAAGATACACAAACCAAACGCTCCACTACGTCCTATAGTGAGCCAGATCGATTCACCAACTTATAAGCTGGCACAACACTTGGCAAAAGTACTGTCACCACTGAGAGGACATACCAGAGCACACACAAAGGAATCATACCATTTTGTTAGTGAGATAATAGACCTACATCTCGCTGACAATGAAACTATGGTCAGTTTTGATGTTCAGTCATTATTCACATGCCTACCTATTGAAGACTGCATATCAATTATAACTAGGAAGCTAGAATGTAATAACATGCCTGCTGAATATGCAGTATTACTCAAACACTGCCTCACATCTGGCTATCTATTGTGGAAGGAAGAGTTCTACAAGCAAGTAGATGTTGTGGCGATGGGCTCACCTGTATCTCCCATAATCGCTGACATATTCATGGAGGACTTCGAGGAGAAAAGTATTACAAGTATTGCAAGACAACAAGTTTCGGGTCCCACGCCTACGTCACAGGTAGGTATTATCCATTTTACTAATCCATTTTACTACGTGCGCCAAATCACCAAAATTGTATGGGTTACCAAAAATACATAAGCCCAATGCTCCATTACGTCCTATAGTGAGCCAAATCGATTCACCAACTTACAGATTGGCTCAACACTTAGCGAAAATACTCTCACCGCTCAGGGGACATACAAGAGCACACATAAAGGATTCCTACCATTTTGTCAGCGAGATTAAAGACCTACATCTGGCAGACAATGAAACTATGGTCAGTTTTGATGTGCAGTCATTGTTTACATGCTTACCTGTTGAAGACTACATCTCAATTGTAACTAGAAGGCTGGAAGAAAACAACACGCCCGTAGAATATGCAGTATTACTCAGACACTGCCTTACATCTGGCTACCTATTGTGGAAGGAGGAGTTCTACAAGCAAGTAGATGGTGTGGCGATGGGCTCACCTGTATCTCCCATTGTCGCCGACATATTCATGGAAGACTTTGAGGAGAAAGCCCTGCTTAGTTCTCCCATAAATCCAAGATTCTACAAGCGGTATGTAGACTACACTTTCACAATTCTACCTTTAGATAAAGTAACTGCATTTTTAGACCATCTTAACTCTATAAATTCTAAAATTCAGTTCACAATGGAGTTAGAGGCAAACAATTCCTTAACTTTTCTAGATGTGTTAGTAATTCGGAATCCTGATAACACCTTGAGCCATACTGTGTATAGAAAAAAGACCCATACAGATAGATATTTAAACGGTGATTCTCACCACCATCCTTCACAGTTAGCTACCGTGGGTAAATCTTTGTTTCAGAGAGCACGAGGAATCTATGACAGTAAACACCTGGCTGCCGAGCTCCACCATGTCAAGCAAGTTTTGCATGACAACAAGCTTCGAGTCCCGAGCCTACGTCACAGTGAACGAGTGAAGCCGGCCACAGTCGAGCTTGTACCTGCTGTACTACCATATGTCAGAGGAGTCACAGACAAGGTTGGCTACATCTTGAAGCGAGCTTCTATTAAAACATACTACAAGCCGCTGAAGAAGATTAGTCAATCTTTACCATCCGTCAAGTTTAATATCCCTCTACAAGATGCAGGAGTGTACAAGTTAGATTGTGAATGTGGTCTCTCTTACATAAGTCAAACAAAAAGATCCATAAAAACCCGCATGAAAGAACATATAGCTGACGTGAAGCACCGACGCTCCGGGAAGTCTGCAGTCTGCGAACATGTTCAAGATCGTCCGCACCATTACATTCGTTTTGATAAACCACAAATTCTCGCAAAAGTACACCGATTCCTACCAAGGATGATACGCGAGGCTATTGAAATTAAAAAACATCCAAATTTCAATAGAGAAGATGGATGGGTGCTGCCACCTGCTTGGGATCCTATAATTAACAAAATTAAACCCAAACCTAAGCATACCACTGCAAGACTTCATGATACTATAAGCTCGTTTTGCGTAAATCGGACCAAAAATTAATATTCAAAAACTGAAGGTAGCCGGACTAACTATGACATTGGGACGTCAAACATCTCAGCCCCCCCCGTGACCATGGTTGCTGTAAAGCACCCGAAACGTCGGGAATTAAAAATAAGTAAAATTAGTGAAATAAACGCGATAAAATCAGTAAATTTAGTTTTATTCAATATTTAGATTTAACCATTCTATTACTGATTTTATTGTGTCATTTATGTCAGATTCATGTTTTGTGAAGAAATGTTTGCTAGGGTTAGTGATAATTGTTATTGCATTATGGTCTGCAAACATAGAACATTTAAATTTTGTTATATTTGAAAGGTTAATTATATATAAAATAAAAAACAAAGGGCCCAAGAATGCTTTCGATGCCAAAATTGCTGTTCCTAAAATCTGAATAACATGAAGTCAGTTCATTCTGGTTATTGAGGCTTTTGATTTCAACTTTTTGTTTTCTGTTTTTCAATTAAAAATCAAGCCACTGCAAAGAAATCCTTCGAAAACCCTTATTTTCTAGTTTTGTATGAAGACTTTTATGGTCTACAAAGTCGAAAGCCCTACTTAGATCATAAAAAAACACAGCGGCTAGATATATTCTTTACAATTTCTAAGATGGGTTTAAATAATGTATAAGTGGTCAAAGAAGTGGATTTGTTTTACTGAAAACCAAATTGTTGTGGACTGATGACACTTTTTTTATTACAATATTCAGAAAGGCGTGAACATGCACTTTTCGAATATTTTTGAAAAATTGATATTAATGCAATGGGTCTATAAATTGACGTTATCTTTTTCACCTTTCTTAAGCAGCGGTTTAATTAATGATTTCTTATATTTACGCGAACACTACACATTGAAATAATACTAGTTTTTACGGAATTTATCACGTATATTTAACTTTTTAAATACCCGACGTTTCGAACGCTTTACAGCACTCATGGTCAACATCTCAGTCCCACCCGTGACCATGAGTGCTGCAAAGCGTTCGAAACGTCGGGTATTTAAAAAGTTAAATATATACGCGATAAATTCTACTTTAAGCTTTTATGGGAAAGTACCTGTGATATAGAGAGATTTATAAGATGTGTAAGAAATCTTATAAAACTATCGATGGAAATTTCAGTAATACATTTTAATAAAATTTATAATTATAAACTCACCAATTATTTTTGAGTTATTAAAAGATTTAATTGCATTTCTGAATACTTTTTCTGATATTCCTCTTATAAACATTGACTTGAGCTCTGTAGAATTAGTTTTAAATTTAACATTGTTTGTAATTTTATTACTGATGTTATTGTTGTGGGTCAAGTTAATAAAAAAATTGTTGAAATTATTTTCTATGACCCAACTAGGTAATTTAAAATTGCACTGTTATCTTTTATATTAATAATGTGATTTTTTTTGAATTATCGTCTATTTCATTATTTACAATTGTGCACAAGGCCTTCCATTTATTTAGGCTAGTGATAACTGAATATAAATTTCAATTTTTTTTTTGATAGATAATTATACTTTTTCAATATTTTTGAATAATTTGTGTAGATGAGTTTACTAGAGATATCTTTGTTCATATAATATTTATATCTATGTAATCTTTTTCATTTGCAACTAATCCTTAGTCCTTTGCTTATCCACTTAGCATTATTGTATGTGTTGTTTATTTTTATTTTCATTTGCGGAGAAACATAGATTATAGAGTAGGAGAACCTACTCTATAATATATAATTATTTCTATAAGTCATGGAATTTTAAATGTTTTTTTTTATCATTTAGTTCCTTCTAAAATGGGTATTTTCAGTATTTGGGCAGTGTTGTGATCAGATAAATAAATGGGTAAGATGATTGGTATTGCTGTTTTAATATTACTTAGTATGTGATGTATGTATACAAGACGATTTTCGGGTAGGTTCCTTAATGTGTATTGTTTTAGGTTATAATTTAGTCTAAATCATTTCACATAGTTGTAAATTTTCTAGACTTAAAAGTGTTATTATTGAAGTCCTCTTTCATCGCAATTTTCTTTTTACATCCACATTTTTTAAGGGTTCGAAGCAAATAATTTAACTTGTTTAAACAAAATAATATCACGTCTGGTGATTCTATATAGATTTATATAATTAGATTATTTTCTGAGATTTCAATGCCGCAACACTCAAAATGTTTTTCTTTACTATAGTCATCTAAAAACAATAGTTTATTAAAAAGTAATTTTTACAGGGATGCTTCCACCTCTTTTTTCAAATCTACAAAAACTTGCCCCTAATGTATAGTTATTTAATTTAAAGAAATTTTCTGCCCTGTTCTAATATAGTCATTTCCAAAATTTCTTTTTAGCTGTTGCACTTGATATTTCATTTTCAGTATTTACTTGGGAATCTATGAGACTGAGGCACGAAACGTTTTTTTTTCTATATTTTTTATATCTATTAATAAATTAATCACCCATGCAATCAATGTATCTTTGCCAAACCAGTGGCAGTTAATTGATCCTTGTTGCCCTTCTTAAAGAAATCAGCTGGACGGGAGGTAACAAATTCTTCGAAGGCATTTCTACTTCTTACTGCCTGTTGGGTATTCAATTTTTTCCTGCTTTAAGTTATTCAAATTCTGGAAAATGTACATGCCTGTAGGCGCAAGGTCTGATGAGTAAGGCGGATGACGGATAGCTTCTAACACCAGGTCTTGTAACTTCGAGACCGTCTGTAGTGCAGTATGAGGTCGCGGTCAGGATGATTTTCCTTGTGAAGTATATGTATGTAAATTACAATACAGGAGAAAATTATTAATAATATTAAAAATCAATCTATTTATATAAATTATGTTTAATAAACAGATCATTTATGTTCACAGCAGGCAAACGCGTGTATGTAATTACTCAAAGCAAATGCATATTCCCGTGACATTATAGAATGTGACAGTAAAGAATCTGGTTAATTAGGTATAACTTTAAAATATATTCGTCTCTTCACTTTTGATAACGATTACTAGAAACATGACTCATGTCTCCAGGGTATGACGCCCACCTCCAGCGCGTACATGTACCACGCAACGATTTGAGCAATAAAATTTCTAAATCAGATAATAAAAATTTTACATTATTGACACTGTCGCGTGATGTGATAGTGTCTAAGAAAGTTTTAGATAAGATTTTCGTTATGAAGCATAACGAATGGATAACGAACCTTTACAGTGCTTTTATTTCCTCTTTTCTTGTTTTTAAAGTAATTTGTGCATTAAATTATTCCATCGAAAAATTCAAGGTACATATAAACAACAATTCTCGGTATCTATTACCTATCACTTTAATTGTGTTATTCTGTTTTTAATGATTACAGCCATGTTGGTCGAAATACGTAGGAATTCTTTAGATAAGTAGACGTTATCACAAAATTGTCACCTACAATTGTTATAATATATATACAATATGAATTTTATTTCACAGTTGTTATGAATATTTAAAGTATTAAATAAATCCTATTCAGTAATTTAATTAAAATTAAAGTTAAAATAGAAATATAATTTTAACAGTAAGTATATAATGATTGGTATTATATAGATTTTCTATGTAATATTTAAAGTAAATATAATAAAATATTTTTAATTGAATTTTATTGAAAAAAGATTAACGAATTAAAAATTAATCTGAATATTGCATCAAATAAATAAACAGAACAATAAACTATTTTAGATAGATAGATATTTTATTATTGAAACATAAAACATACCAAAGCTGCATTACTATACCTACTAGATTGAATTAACTAAAACTTTCTTGTAAATCACATCGACAGCCCAGACAAGACACGCCTCAGTCTTTTAGATTACGATGGACTTTCGAAAAACCTCTACCACAATTTAAACGTAGCAGAATAGTTTTGTAATATTATAATTCTATTTATTTATTTATATATCTTTTCATGCAAACACTTTGAACACATGATGAACCTGCAACAAAGGACGGATTAATTAACTTTTGGCAATCTCTACTAAATATACTAATAAACATATGTGATATGAAAGGATCTGCCATGATCGCCACACTTTGTAGGTGGATTGGTAATCATAGAGTTGTAACTCAAAACCAAACGTTTCGCACGTTGGGCGCTGCTCCCGATTAAATCGCCATCTGTCGGAAGCCATATCTTCTTTCTGACACTTCCCATCGTCGCCTCTAACGACACTCACGGGATGTAAAAATGCGTTAACACTGTCTGAACAATAAATACAAATATTAAATTGTAATGTTTTTTTATTTAATATAAAATATTTTTTAAATTAAGTTGAATAAATGAATTAATAATTACTTTGTTTCATCTTACAATTAATTATGTTCTCTTAATATAATAATATGTAGATATTTTAGTATTGTATGGAATTGTGAGTTTCTTACCATGACGTATGCAATTGTAGACTACTAGAAGTTCTCAAAACAAAATGTCTCACGACCCTGCCAGGATTCGAACCTGGAATCTTCTGATCCGTAGTCAGACGCGTTATCCGTTGCGCCACAGGGCCACTTGCTACAATATTGGAAAATACCGTTGAGTAGTAGTACAATATAATTTTAAAAATAATCTCAAAAAATATAATGTAGTCTTTTAGCCGAAATCTTTATTTCTGAATACATTTAACTGCCACTTTCTAGAAGTATTGTTAAAGAACATAGTAACTGAAACAGATTTTTAATTTACTAGTCTTATCGACTCCAGTACCTTAACCCCTCAGCCACCGAGGCCCGAGCGGGCGGTAAAGAAAAGTAGTCTCTAGCATTACTTTCTATAAGTATTTGCGGTATATTTACGGTACTATAATAGAAACTGTGCGTTAAGTAATTAAAGTTGATTATAGATTTTGATGTTCACGACATCTTTAAACAAGTCTTAATTGAATAAATAGTTTTGATTTAACCTTAAGATATTTTAGGTTACTTTAGTAAGTTTTTGCTTGTTGTAGTCAAAATCAGCATAAATCATCTACAAACTATAGATATTCACGTAGATATAACATTGATAACCGGCTGATTTTTAAATCATCAGTTACCCATCGAATAAATTATAATCCGACCTATACAACTGTTATTTTCATTTTTTATGTTTTAAAATTATCTTTTTCTTCTTCGTACCCTTATCCCAAGTTATTTGGGGTATGCATAGCCTGTCTTCCTTTTCTATCCTCTTCTATTAGCTGTAATCTCTTCACTCACTCCTTTGTTACGTCTATCATCCCTAATGCAGTCCATCCATCTTTTTAGGCCTCCCTCTAACCTTTTTTTTAAATAGAATATGGGTGACAAACCAGCACACAGTCCCCCTGATAGTAAGTACATTTATCTTTGAAATATCAAAATGCAGATGTGTTGTCACACTTGAGGACCAAGATGGTGTACCTTGTTTCCAGTAGAAGGGTATTCGATTCTCTACACTTACCATACGAAATACAGCAGCGCTAAGGTTGTCCAACCCCGGTCGAGTCGACACATTCAGCAGTTTGGCTCTACCCCCTAAAATATGCGTCCACTTTCATATATTTTCAAACTTTTATATTATGATCATTAAACAACTAGCCCTTAGTCATTTAGGCCGCTACCGTAAAAATCAAAATACACATTTTTATTTTCAATAACATACTTAACAATCGTACAAATAATAAGGCATTTATAATCGTTCTAGCGTCACCGGAGCAGAGCTAACTACATTTCCAATATGTGGATGCCGAAGGCGCATAATTTCCTTGCTCAGTTCAATTTATGCGTGACCAGGGACGTAAAGCACTAAAATACAAATCACCTTGATTTATACGTTAAACACTCGAATTACCATATACTGAAATCAAACAAAACGTTTTACGACCGATAAATTTCCGGTCCTTCAAAATAAGTTCTAAGTAATGTACCTTACTTATTTACTAAATGAAGAACTGGACAAATAAGTTAAAACGCTATTGATATTTTTAAAAGATGGCAGAGAATTTTTTATTCTTTATTTTTACTAATTTATATTAGAATCCCGCACAGAACAAGTATTTGTATGGCTTGCAAATTATTCCAGATCTAGATGTTTATCTTTGCGAAATTTATATATGCTTGTGTTTATATGGGACCCCTACTATGTTATCGTCTTACATATTTTACCCTTTCATATGATAAACTTCATGTTAAATATAACATAGTCACAATGAGATGGAGACGTTTATTATTGCAGGCTATATTCCTTATTATATATATATTGTTTAACATTTGTCATAATTTTGATTGCCCAGCGCTTTTTAACCAGATAGGATTAATAGTAACTCGCCATAATAACTTAAGCAGTGTAAGCCGACGATGTGTTTTCGCCGTTAGTGCTGGCCGTACTATTGCCGACATAGCTTTTCTCTGGGTGAGCCGTTTTTGATGAGTCTTTTTTTTAAAGCTGGTGCTTCAAGTGTGATCCCATGTAGATTTAATTTATCTGACCAGTGGTTTTTGAGTTGTCCATAATAATGCGTATTAATCAAATACGCACTTTGAATACATTGATGATCTTCTCATTTTATTTATATTGATGTCGGTTGTGCAAAGATTTTAATTTTGCCACTTGTATCAGTTACCTCAGCATATCACTTATATGTCACTAAATTTGTATGAAATTTAGTAAATTGTTAATTTTGAAAACTGCTTAATATCACTGCAATAAATCAAACAGCTAGTTAGGTGAAGAATTTTAACAAGAAAATACATTACTTTTTACTGTACATAGTACCAGGCATTCATCCCCTTCTCGTACTAGAAGAAGTGGTATTGATAATAATGAAAGTGTTAGAAAGACAACAATCTTACATCCAAAACTTTTTGCGTTTATTATAAGAAGCCATTCGAAGAAGACATCTAATCAAAATAAACTGTATAGTGTACTTATTTGGATAATATACTACTCCCATGCATATACATATTGTATAGCCCTCCCATCACTATCATCAATTCGCTAATCAAATGTAGTGAAATCCTCTTTTCATAGTTAAGTTCAAAGTTCAGTAGTGTACCAAGGTATTAAATTAAATTTAGGATAAAAATGTTAAATATTAAACCTGATTTAATGTCAGCGGTCCGCGTGATCCTGACAGGTCGACAGTAAAGCCCAACCTCTCCGCTTCGCCTTTGAAGTGTGAAAAATAGAAATAAAAAATATTGAAAAATATAAATATCATTGTCAAAATTTGACAAGTTTTATTTTAGGGTTAGGACAGCCATACAACAAACTAACGATATTTTCTTAAACAGTGTTTAAAAATAATTTACATTTCTGAAAATGCAAAAGTTATTGAGTAAGGTGGCCAACCGTTGTAAATACTGCAAGGGAGTCCCGCAATAACAATTGCTCACACCAATCGTAATAATTAAAAAGCGACCTAAAACTGAATTTTATGCACACTAATCAATTTATTTAAAGTAGAGAAAACTACTAATGCTAAACAGTAATAATATTTTCATTACCTTCTACAAGTATTCTTTAATATACTGTATTAGGAGTGGTTCACGACAACAGTCAATGGCAGATTCAAATTCACGTACTTCCGAGCTTTACCGCACCTTTATCCATTGGGCTACTGTCGACTAATTATATAATAATCTAAAAAAACCACCAAGTGACTTTTCAAACATTTGGTCGCTTTTCAAATGATTGGTATAATATTATAATATGTTTATTCAAGAGCAATAAAGAAACGATCTGGTTTGCGGCCATGTCGAAGGGTTTGATTTCAGCCGAAACTCAAAAAAGTATTAGGCCATGCTAAAGCTATATTATAGTTGTAGTACAAATGGGTCGGCTAAAATAAAATCGACCGATGAGCTGCACCAAGTCATTAAAAATATTTTCTGTCTCTTTTTTCTAAGAATCTCTTGTTAAGATAGCATAATATGCACTTAAAATAAGTAACTAATTACTTGGTGCAGCTTATCGATCGATTTTATTTTGTTCTCGGTTCTTATTGACTTGCTAGTGCCATTACTGACTAACAAAATGATATACGCTATCTTTTTTGTCAAAAAAAATCTGCTGTAAAAATAGCATGTACACGTATAATTATTAACTTATTACTTGCTGCAGATTTTCGATCAATTTTATTTTTTAGTGGCTCTTTTTTTCTTGCTGGTTCTAATACTGACCAGCAAAATAATATACGTTGTCTTTTTACTCAAAAAATCTTTTGTTTTTCAGGGTTTGATTTCAGCAGAAACTCAAAAAGTATTAGAGCCATGCTAAAGCTATATTATAGTTGTAGCACGAATGGGTCGACTAAATAAAATCGACCGATATGAGTAAGCTGCACCAAGTAATTAAAAATATTTTCTGTCCCTTTTTTCTAAGAATCACTTGTGAAGATAGCATATACTTGTACACTTAAAATTTGTAACTAAATAGAGTTTGCGCAGCTCATCGATCGAACTTATTTTGTTGTAAGCTTTCTACGAGTTGTTGATCTATTTGTTGACCGGCAACAAAAACTCGTTAATTGAGAACTTCAGAACCAGTGTTAGAACATAACGTGATTTCCAGTATGTAAATTTTTATTTTTATGAAAAATATTTTTGTGTCTGAGGTTTTTCACATTCTCATATCTAACAGTTACATAATATTAAAAAAAATTCTAATTCTAATACTAAAAACCTTAAAAATATATAATATAATAACTAAATTAAATTATTAAAAAAGAGGTCCTTTAGGCAAGGTTCCGAAGATACTGGCAGCGTTTCGCCGTTGAATAGCTAGACTAATTCTTTGTCCGAGGTAACTGCCAGCTCTTCGGTCTCCTGTGACGTCGATTAAACTTCTTGCTATTTCCTTAAAAAGGCTTATAGCCCTAGGACCCCACGGACCAAGGGTCTCGACACCGAGCTCCAGCCAGAGCCAAGCTCTGCACGCTAAAAGGAACGTCGAATCGTCCGTTGGTGTGGTTTCGTTTCCTTTTTAACTTTTCATGGCTTTGAGACTTTATGACGGAGCTCTGCACGCTAAAAGGAACGTCAAATCGCCCGTTGGTTTGGTTTCGTTTCCTTTTTAACTTTTCATGGCTTTAGGACTTTATGACGGAGCTCTGCACGCTAAAAGGAGCATCGAATTTTCCGTTGGTTTGGTTTCGTTTCCTTTTTTAACTTTTCATGTCTTTTGGATTTTATGACGGAGCTCTGCACGCTAAAAGGAACGTCGAATCGTCCGATGGTTTGGTTTCTTTTCCTTTTTAACTTTTCATGACTTTGGGACTTTATGACGGAGCTCTGCACGCTAAAAGGAACGTCGAAACGTCCGTTGGTGTGGTTTCGTTTCCTTTTTAACTTTTCATGGCTTTGGGACTTTATGACGGAGCTCTGCACGCTAAAAGGAACGTCAAATCGCCCGTTGGTTTGGTTTCGTTTCCTTTTTTAACTTTTCATGGCTTTAGGACTTTATGACGGAGCTCTGCACGCTAAAAGGAACATCGAATTTTCCGTTGGTTTGGTTTCGTTTCCTTTTTAACTTTTCATGTCTTTGGGATTTTATGACGGAGCTCTGCACGCTAAAAGGAACTTCGAATCGTCCGATGGTTTGGTTTCTTTTCCTTTTTAACTTTTCATGACTTTGGGACTTTATGACGGAGCTCTGCACGCTAAAAGGAACGTCGAAACGTCCGTTGGTTTGGTTTCGTTTCCTTTTTTAACTTTTCATGGCTTTGGGACTTTATGACGGAGCTCTGCACGCTAAAAGAAACGTCGAATCGACCGTTGGTTTGGTTTCGTTTCCTTTTTAACTTTTCATGGCTTTGGGACTTTATGACGGAGCTCTGCACGCTAAAAGGAACGTCGAAACGACCGTTGATTTGGTTTCGTTTCCTTTTTAACTTTTCATGGCTTTAGGACTTTATGACGGAGCTCTGCACGCTAAAAGGAACGTCGAAACGACCGTTGCTTTGGTTTCGTTTCCTTTTTAACTTTTCATGGCTTTGGGACTTTATGACGGAGCTCTGCACGCTAAAAGGAACGTCAAATCGTCCGTTGGTTTGGTTTCGTTTCCTTTTTAACTTTTCATGGCTTTGGGACTTTATGACGGAGCTCTGCACGCTAAAAGGAACGTCGAAACGTCCGTTGGTTTGGTTTCGTTTTCTTTTTAACTTTTCATGGCTGTGGGACTTTATGACGGAGACCCTTGCGCGTGTGGTCTTCCCTGCCCGAATTTTTGGTCTGGTTAAATTTTATTTTTACTATATTTTATATTACGTGTATTATATAAAATATTAAGATACAAAAACAAAAATGTTTTTGTACCTTAATATTTTTTATAAATAACAATATTTTATAATATTGTTTAAAAAACTTAGTTATAGTACTATTTTTGACTTTCCATATGCAAACGAGCTCGCTTTTCTTTGTGTTTCTGAACTCTTCAAACAGCCTGTAGGTCACCTTAGCCTCACTTCTACTACAAATACAAAGAGTTTTTATGAGAACCGTAATGTTACGAGTGCATTGTATAACTGAAAATAATGTGAAGTGCACAAAAAAGCTAGGTAATTATAACTTTGGCCCAAATATATACGGCGATTCCATTTTCAAAATATAATTTCCTCTTTATATGTTTTAAAATATGGTTTAATTATTTTTTATTCAATTATTCGCCTTAATTTTTAAAATACAATATTATAATTTTTTAATTTTTAAAATACATCTTTTTGTCGTAAAGATTTGTCCTTCCACTTCCCAAGTTAAATAATGCCAGTTCTGTTAATCATTTTCGACCAACTTCTATATTTTCCTTTCTTTCAAAGATTTTGGAATCAGCGGCACACAAACAGCTATCCAGCTACATTTATAAAAATAATCTTCTTAGTCCTTTACAATCAGGATTTCGACCTGGACTATAGTACAACCACTACCTTCCTGAAAGTTCTTGATGATGTACGATATGGTATGGAGGAGTCAAAATTAAGGGTTCTTGTATTAATTGACTTCTCCAATTCTTTTTGTACAGTCGATCACGATTCTTTTTGCTATCTGTAAATACATGGGTTTTTCTTCTTCAGATTTGGATTAGTTATAAACTTATTTTCGAG
The DNA here is from genome assembly GCA_907164705.1 of Parnassius apollo. Classification (NCBI taxonomy): domain Eukaryota; kingdom Metazoa; phylum Arthropoda; class Insecta; order Lepidoptera; family Papilionidae; genus Parnassius; species Parnassius apollo. The sequence goes on from CAJQZP010001196.1 coordinate 963,718, forward strand.
GTCGCCAGCAAAGAGTTAAAGTCAACCAACCGTCTTTCTCTGATTGGTCTGAATTTACTACTGGCGTTCCACAAGGCGGAATTCTTTCTCTTTTATTATTTTCTATTTTTATAAACCTCATAACTGTAAATTTCAAATACTCCTACCAGCTGTATGCTGACAGTTTACAGCTGTATGCTCAGATTGATCCAGCAGAGATGAACTCCGAAATTTTAAATCTAGATCTTGACGCCATTTGTGACTGGTGCAGAAATTATGGAATTGCTGTCAATTCTGTTAAATTTCAAGCGATAATTCTCGGTAGCCTCGTCGTCTAGCTAAATTACATTTTAATTCACTTGAGCCTATCGTTTACAATAGCAAAAACATTCCACTTAGACACGTTGTGAAAGACTTTGGGTTAATGATTAATGCTAATTTAGGTTAGCAATATCAGGTGACTGAAATAAGTCGGAGAGTGACAATCACCCTGCGTGGCCTTTATGCAATAAAGATTTTAAATAAATAAATTATTTGTTCGAACTATTACATTCCATGTTATTAAATATTGCCCTTACGTATAAGAATGCTATAGTATATAAATAATGACATGCTCGTTCGTTGGCTAGCATTCCGCTTCTGTTGTAGGAATCACTCGACATGTGCGTTAATCCATCATTATGTAACCTTCAATAACCTACTTAAAGTTACAGTCTACATACGTCCCACTGCAGGGAACAGGCCTGCCCTCATTTCTGAGAGGGTTTAGGGCAAGGAAGTGTTCGCCACGCAGCCCCAATGCGTGCTGGAGTTGGTGGTGGTAAATAAGCACTTAAAATTGCAATTAACAATTTCATTGGTACCGGTGGAGATCGAACCCGGGTTACTCGCGTTCTGTTATATTTACAGCAAGCCTTAACCAATATGGAATCACATTGGCTTAAAATTGTTATTGCATATTTAAAAAAAATATAATTCAACCAATCATTATAACGAAGCGGACCACGCTACCTACCAAACGCCGATAAAAAAATAATTTAATGCAATATTTCAATCACTAATTTATTTAGTTTTTATAGTAATATATGGAATAGTTTACCACCGGCGATTTTTCCGGACCGATACGACCTAGGGACCTTCAAGAGAAGAGCTTACTCCTTTCTAAAAAACCGGCAACGCACCTGCAATTCCCCTGGTGTTGCGGTTAATCATGGGCGACAGTAGTCACTTAACATCCCTATGAGCCGCATTCTCCTTTGCCCTCTCTTCTTTAAAAGAAATACTATAATTACAGTATTATACAATTACCGTTACAACCTTTCAAAAGTTCACTGCTGCTATAAGCATCCTCATAAGTTGTCTTATAGAAAGATTTTTGCCATAGTTGCCACACAGAATACCAGCGTAAAATAGTAGCTTAATGCTGATGTGTTTCATACGGTGAGTGTAGAGAACGGGAGACCCTTTTTACTGGAGACGAGGCATTCCATCTTAGTCCTTACAGGTGACAACGCATTTGCATTTTGATTCGTAATCGAGATGATAGATGTAGATGATAGACATATAGATAGATAGACGATAGATGTAGATGTCTATGTGCCACAGCAACCACTTACCATCAGGTGGACTGTGTGCTCGTTTGTTACCCCATCCTATAAAAAAACTCGGCTGGTGAGTTGGCAACCGCAGTTTATTTTTATTTTTAGCTGTCATAAGGAACACGCTGTTTTTTATCCTGTATCATATAATACTATAATATACAATAGCATGGTTGTCAACCTTATTTTGTACGAGGATAGTCGTCGCTGGGAGCACACATACAAGCAATTACGTCGTATTATCAGTTAATCACTACTACAAACCTAATTCGCTGTGTTGACAGACGGATTTTAATACATATTTATTTGTAAATAGCGTGCAATTCGGCATTTTCTAAATAATTAACATGCGAAATTTGGAAACGATAGTAACGTCAAAACACACCTCGTGTTGACATTTATACGTGTGAATTAACGTGTTAGTGGCATTTTAGTGGCTACACGGGTTCCGCCCACTCTCCCGTTCTATTATGTATGTTTTATAGTATTCTAAGTCCTATATCACCTCTTAAGACACCCACGTTTCGAAATGGACGATTACCCCATTCGTACACCACTACTGCACGGTTATTTTTTTTAAAGATCACCACACTAGGATTTTCTCCTGTATCGTGTATGACTTACTCGTATATTTAGTACCTATTTATCATAGAATTTTCTGTCTTTTGAAATGTGTAACCTTTATTCATTGTATTTTAAACAAAAGTGTGACAAAACCAGAATTATAGTTTAATTGTGCGTGTCGGAAAACTGTAACAATTTGCCTGTATAACACAGGGTATTTTAGTACAGGTCTCGCTCTCTCCCAATGGCCAATCATTAGTTAACCTAAAGTGGGCGCCAAAAGCAGATTTTTTACGATTTTTATGATTTATATGGACTGTTTGGTCGGCTCGCGCGCTATATAATCGCACAATATTTATTAATATTTCTTTTTAAAATGATATATATAAAAAAATTATATATATATATATATATATATATATATATATATATATATATATATATGTGTGTGTGTGTGTGTGAATATAAAGTCATAATTCACTCACGTATTTACTGGTGAATTCATAGCCTGAATTTAATTGAAATTGATTTCATTACATTCGAATGAAACTACTTTTTCACTTAGTGGATGTACCTAAAATTGTAGATTTTCAGGAAACTTTGCGATCTTTTTCTATCGGGCCAAATGTGTCAATCGTGTTTTGGCCACCATAATTCACAAAATCTTTAACTTTTATATTGAATTTAAAAAAAAGTGAATTCGTAGTTTTTAATGACAAAAAATTGCACTTTTAAAGCGTGAAAAATCCGCTTTTGGCGCCTACATTACCTTAAGTAAGTGTTTAGTTTAATTATTATTAAGCCTTTATTGCTGATACTAAACATCTTGTTTTACATAGTATATGATTGTTTTAATTTAATTATAATCTAGCATATCGGTTTTCCAAGTTTAGTGATCAGCGTGTCCTGTGATACATAGGCCTTTTCCAGCTCTTTCCACTCTTCTCCGTTGTTAGCTTTTCTAGTCCAGATCATCCCTCCAATAATCTTGATATCATCTGTCCATCTTTTTGCTCGTCTACCTCTTTTTCTTTTGCCATCTCGTGATTGCCATTTTGTTATGATTTGCGTCCATTTTATCCTGCTTGCTCTTGCCATTAGTCCTGTCCATCGCCATTTTAACTGTCTAATTTTCTTACTTATGTCTTCCACCTTTGTTGTAGATCTAATATCTTCTGCTCTTTTGCGGTCTTTTAGCGTCACGCCCAACATACTTCTTTCAATTCGCCTTTGATATGTTCTCAGTTATATGTAAGACATGGCAAGATACAGGAGTTAAACACTTTTTTCTTGGCTTTTATAGGTTTAATTTAATTAATACACTGTAATTTGAGCTAAGCATATTACGTATATAAATTTCACAAACAATCATCCAAACTCGGAACAATTGTAGTCCATACAAATACTTGTTCCGTGCGGGATTCGAACCCGCGGGCCTAACCGCTGCAACTCACTGCTGAAACACCGAGGCCCTCTGTAATTTTGTAATCTTACGCTCCGTGTAATTTATTGTGAATACAGTATTATTTAGTGTACAGTTTTATTGTATTCAATGTACGTATAAACATAGGAAATTATTATAATGTTCAACATTAAAAACCTTTAAAATTCAACAAACCTTTCAAAGATTTGCTTGTAAAAATCACTTTAAACAGGTAATTGACCTCGCACTCTCATACTGATAAGTGCAGCACATTGGATACATTTTTTGCCTTCAACCGTCACAAGAGTAATCTTTTTTTATAGGATAGGGTAACAAACAAGCACGCAGTCCACCTGGTGGTAAGTGGTTGCTGCGGTCCATAGACATCTATATCTATTCTCAATTACAAATCAAAATGCAGATGCGTTGTCCCCCGTGAGGACTGACATGGAAAATAGATGGAATGCTGGTTTACGGGTCTCTATACTTACCATACAAAACACAGCAGCATTAAGCTACTAATTCACTCTGGTATTCTGTGAGAGCGTGGTTCTTCCCCGGTCGAGTCAACCCATTCGTGTTACAACTATACTACTACCAGCAGCATGGCTCTACCACGTATGACTAATCTTAATGCAGTGGTCAGTGAAGCACCAGCAGAGTTGATATTGGCAAATGGGCAGAAGGGAAAAGGAGTATTGCTCCTTATTACCACATATTAAGAAAATATAACAGGAGTTGAATCTATTTAAAATGTATTATATAGAATCCAAATATAGTCCCTAAATTTGATATAATCACAACCTTTGCAAATAATTAATGATGAAGGGAAGGGGAAGAAATCCATTATGTTTTGCTATCGAGCACCTCTCGTTATTTGAAACGATCAGCAGTATCGTGGTTACCGAGCAACAAAGGTCTGACGTCGTACACTCATCTTTGGTTAACCCAGTTTATTGTATTTAAACCTTTCTTACCCTTACTACAATACTGTGGTATCGTTTATTACTTAAAATAAAGTACCCAAAATTAGTCAAAATTTAAAATTGTGATTAACAATTTCACAAATTTCAAAGACCTTCGCTGAATTTCAGCTTAATTTTAGTTCAAAAAATATATTTAGCATGAAACGGCTCATTGTAAGGAAATGTTTTTATATGTACTTATACTGTACAATTTTCACTCGGTGAAACTTCATAATTATTTTGGGATTCGGATTTACACTTAACTAGAAGTAAAAAATTTAAAGGGAAATATTTGAAATTTTAATTAAATTTTATGTTTTATTTAATAAATAGAAATAAATACACAAGCGAGTAAAATTTTAAACAGATTACAATAGTAGAAGCGTTAAATAACCTTCCAACCGCAAACGGGTCAATGGCAGCCTTTGATCCATGCTCTCACCTGTATTCCTGAAGTGCTCTGGTCTTTCGCAGACTAAACACTTTAGCCCGTACTTAACCCGACCCTATAGCGTCGATGTTTGCCTTTGCCAGTCTCGATACAAACCCTTGTGACGTACATACATAATATATTTTACCAATTTTATCTTGTGCTTTTCGCATTAATGTGAAGGACTAAATCTCATTAGCATAATCTTGAAATATTACATAAATAACTACACCCAACGTATTTCTTAAGTAAAACATTGATATATACGTTAGTAATATTTTTGAAAAATTTCTCATAAAGGAAATGTACATAAAAAGGGGTGTTTTTATTTTGTGGGTCCGGTATCGATTTGAATCATAATAGTGTTGGAAATTTATTTGGTCGTAAAATGAAAGAGTGTACCGGGTTGGCTTGTGACAAAAGTCATTTTATCGTTGCCGGTGAGCGGTCGTAAATTGTTCTTCGCCTGTCAAAGCATTGCGTGGCCTACAGAGAGTCCGAATGAAAACTATTGATCAACAATTCAACAACCTATACTTCGTACGGTTCATACAATTCATAAAAAATATTTATAGTTAAATTGGTACTAATGATTTTTTTTCTTCCACATGAAAAGAGATTTAGTTTTATTTTCGTATGGAAGAATGGCGTATTTTTACGTCAGATGTTTCTACATAACATTGAAATATGATGAATGATTATATCTGCTTCTACACAATTATTTATTTATTTATTTTTATTGCAATTTATGTCAAAAGCGACTTAAATTCATGGGCTCGAATCCACCATTCGACCATTTTCTTGAACCACTCCTATTACTAGCATTTTTGACAACTAATATCACTGCTATATTTTATAAAACAAAAATATAGACGTAATTCATGCCGGCACACCGTCTGCACCTTTACAAAGCGCAGGTTCGGCCATACATGGAATACTGTTTCCATTTCTGGGCTGGGGCTCGACTGGTCGACGACCGAGTGTTTTCCGATCAGCTCGATTGACTGGCGTTGCGAAGAGATGATGAATTGTTTAGATTAATTCCAGCCGCCAATTTTTATGAACTCACTAGGCGGCAAACCTCTCGATACCATCCTCACCATCTGGATGCCTGGCGGTCTACTACCATACGTTTCACTGGGAGTTTTCTTCCGCGTACGACCTCTCTGTGGAATAGTTTACCACCGGCGATTTTTCCGGACTGATAGGACCTAGGGACATTCAAGAAAAGAGCTTACTCCTCACTAAAAGGCAGGCAACGCACCTGCAATTCCCCTGGTGTTACAGTTGTTCATGGGCATAAGACATGGTGAACCGTATGCGCGTTTGACCTCACTCATATAAAAAAAAAATCTATGAGACACTATGATATTATTTTATCAAAATAAATTTAGATCAACACTAAAATTAATAATTGATTCGCAAGAATCAAGTATTAAAATCCTCCTTTTTCTGAAAAGAAATCAGAAAACTGAATTCGCTCCAGCAATATTATAAAAACTTGTAAACGGCATACAATAAGCAATTGAAGTCGGCGTAAAAAAGAACAGTCGTACAAATTTAGTGCAATCGTTATGCATATTGGATGCCTCACTTGTTTTTGTTTCTCGATAAAGAGTGGTTATTTTCCCGCCGAGTTTTCCTTTTTCCCGCTTTTTTATTATTAAGGAACACATTTACCTGGGATGTAAATTCTGAATGTATAGTCGCAGCCTAAAAAGGTGTGTCGTTTTAAATGAAATATTCTATAATAATTTTACGCTAACACACAGTTCTTATCACATTAATGTTAAGTAATGGTGGAGTATACTATCAAGTTCTTGAGTAAAGGATTAGCGAAGTCTAGCGACCAACTAATAAATAATAACAAAATTTATAAAATTTATAAATGAATAATTTTAATAATTATGTTGAATATCAGCCCGCCGGCTGATACTTATCTATCCATTACAAAGGTATACTGCTGAACATAGGTTGTGATTTAGGCCTTTCCATAGTTGCCACCCTTGGCAGAAATGTTGTTAACTGCAGTTTTTGAAGTGAAAACTTCTATAGCGGCGTTGTACATTTTTTTTACATTTTTTTCAGGACACGTGACCCTGATCGAAAATGCATAAGACGGATGGAGAGAAAGAGACATCCGGCGCGGCGTAGGATAGGAAGTATTCCCCTCTCTTTCTACGGCGCGGCGAAAATGTATGCCTGCGCCTGCTGTGTCGTTTAGTTGTGTACGATAGCGCAATAAATAAATATTGTATTTTACCACATAAATGATAGTACTTTTATACAGATAATTAAAGTAATTCGTGCAAAATTATTCCCTAACCATTCCAAAATATCAAAAATGCACAACGTTAATATTCAAGTTTTCACTTCTGCCGGCACTCCCGGAGCATGACACGGCTACCCATTACCTATTTCAGTTTCCCTGTCACCGCTTACGACATGGGATGATATGGGGTAGTTAATATTCTTACACTATTGCACAGTTATTTTTATTAATCCCAGCCGGAAATATTGCAATTTTAAATTCTTCTTCACCACGTACTTGGCGATGAACAATTATTAGGAAACATGCACTTCTGAGAAAATTTGAAACATTTTGAAGCATTTTGAAGTTTGCTAAATTGCATTGAAGGGCTGATGGCAGACTCTGCCTTATCCTACGTATCTAAAGATACGTACGAACCTAAGCATAGAATACATACATAAAAGTAAAGTAAAGTTACAGCCTATATACGTCCCACTGCTGGGCTCAGGCCTCCCCTCATTTCTGAGAGGGTTTAGGGCAAGGAAGTGTCCGCCGCGCTGCCCAAATGCGTGTTGACGAACTTCACATGTCTTCGAAATATTTTTTTTCCTTATTCCTCAGACATGCAGGTTTCCTCACGATGTTTTCCTTCACCGCCGAGCACGTGGTAAATCAGCACTTAAAATTGCAATTAACAATTTCATTGGTGCCGGCGGGGATCGAACCCGCGTTACTCGCGTTCTGTTATATTTACAGCGAGCGTTAACCACTGAGCTACCACGGCTCTATATATATATATATATAATAGAACGGTGGAGTGGGCGGAGCACTAAAATATCACTGACATGTCAATTCACACGACATGAGTTTTGACGTAACAATCATTTCTAAATTTCGCATGAAAATTATTTATAAAATGCCAAATTGCATATTATTTACAAATAAATATGTATTAAAATTTAAAGGATTTTTTAATGATGATCTTGAACATTAAACAAATGTCTAAAATGTGTAAATTTACTCAGTCTGTCAACACAGCGAATTGGGTTTGTAGTAGTGATGATAATTTTTTTTTGCGCCCGACGCAATTAAAGGGCTACCCTATACGTAGGGAGGCGGAAAATGCATTACGCATACCACGATAGCCGGTCTATCGTGGTTATGAGGGGCTCACTGTCCTACCGGGGACCCTAAGTGATACCCTCTAAATACCACCTTTGGGGACAGGCAATCGGCTGATTAAGCTCTATTGTGCCTTATCATGAGCGACCCTCTTTTGGGAAAAGAGGGCGCAGGCGGCTAAGTGCCGCTGAGGGAGTGCCTACGAAGGCAAATTAATGTTAGATATTACAATAATTTTATTTAATTAGAGTTGGCCTGAGCCGCCAGGAGACAGTTCAGGTCGTTTGAAAGTTTATTAGGCGGGTCCGAGAGAGAGTTTCTCGGCCTGCGGACACGATAGCGAGAGGGGGGTGGGGCTGCATAAGAAGCTGCCTCACGAATTAAATGGTTTGGGTGCGACTCTGAGGCTTTGAAGAAGTTCTCAGAGAGTTTTTTAAGAAATTGTTGAATTGTTGGGAGCTCTAAGTCCCGATGAAGGTCGGCATTACGGACGTACCACGGTGCGTTCGCAGCTCGACGACAGAAGAGGTTCTGAACTATTTGGAGTTCATTTAAAATGTTAGGGTTTGCGTGGGCAAAGACGGGGCCCGCGTAGGACATGACTGGTCGTATACATACCTTGTAGAGGGTACGCTTGTTTCGAAGGGACATTTTACTGTGTCGGCCCAACATACTGTTGAGCCTACTCAGATAAAACCGTGCGTGACGGGTTACTCTTTTGACGTGGGGCTTGAAAGTGAGCCCTGTGTCTAGAGTGACACCTAAATATTTGGCGGACGTATGCCAGGGGACAGGGGTCCCTAGCATACGTATTGGTGGAGTGTTTTTGAGACGGCGTCGTTTATAATCGAAGTGGACGGCGGAGCTCTTCTCCGGGTTCACATCGATGCGCCATTTTTTGAACCAAGCTCCTAGGTCATCAACTGACTTTTGGATCTTGTTCCGTATAAGGGGTAGTGAGACACCTTTGCAGTAGATGGCAGTGTCATCTGCAAAGAGGGAGAGTTGAACACCTTTCGACGGGATGGGAATGTCGTTGGTGAACAGGATGTACAGCAGAGGAGCAAGTACTGAGCCCTGAGGGACACCAGCCTTGATAGTTCGCTGTGAAGAAAGCGTGCCTTCGTGTCTGAAACGAAAGGTACGATGTTTTAAATAGGAGGCCACGAGACGAACTAGACGATCGGGGAGACCTATTTTATAGAGCTTGTAGATGAGGCCTGTGTGCCAGACTCTATCGAAAGCTTTGGCTATATCGAAAAAGACCGCGATGGTCTTATGACGACGAGGATAGAAACCGCTGAGGATATATTCCACAATGCGGTGAACTTGTTGGGGACATGAGTGTTTGGCTCGGAAGCCGAATTGATGGGGAATGATAAGAGGGTCGCCGTCTGTGGGAAACAGATAGCGCCTCATACGAATTTGGATGACTCTTTCGAAGAGCTTGCCCATTGCCTTGAGGGAGGCTAATGGGGCGATGGCTGGAGGGGGAGGTTGAGAGGCTTGCCTGGCTTGGGAATTCCAATCACAGTAGCCTCTTTCCACGTAGTGGGAAAATAACTAAGGTTGAAGCAGGCGTTGAAGATAATAGATAAAAAGGTTAACACCTGCTCGGGAAAGTGTTTTAGGACTTGGTTGGAGATGCCATCCGCGCCCGGAGCCTTTTTAGGCTTAAGTCCTTTGATGAGGGATGAGATCTCATCATTGGACACAGAGATAGGTTCGGAGGCCTTGGGGGGTGAGTTCCGGCGGCGGACCTCATCCTCCACTGCCTGGACGTGTGAGGGGTCGACGGGTTGAGAACTGGGAGAGCATTGAGCGGCAATGCTATCTGCAAAGCACTCAGCCTTTTCCTCGTCCTCGAAGGCAACCGTGCCGTCGGGACGGGAGAGAGGGGGAGTGTGGGTGATAGCGTCTATGCGGAGGGCTCTAGCCATCTGATAGTACGCTGTGTGAGATGGAGAGATATTCTCCATGAGCTTACTCTTTTCGAGGTCTCGAAATACAGAGAGGCGGAAGCGGAGTTCTCGTTGAAGACGATTGGCCGCGCGCCTATATTCGGGGGTGGGATATTTTGCTGCTCTCCGGAAAGCAGTTTTTTTGGCTTTTAATAGGTTGCTAATATGTAGGGGAAGCCCACTATTGTTAGCAACCGGGACGACCCTTTCGTTCTCCTTAAGGGAGGATTTAATAAGGGTGGAGAGTGAGTCGACCGCGGTGTCGATTTTTTCGGGACTATCTAAGTCCGACGGTAGGGAGATGGTAGAGTCCTGTGAGTCTAAAGTTTTAGCTAGGGACTCCTTGAATCCCTTCCAGTTAGTGAAGGTTTTCGTGTGTGTTGGGGGAGGTGGCTGATGGCCAAGAATGAGGGAGACCGGTCGGTGATCTGATCCTAGATCGTCTAGTGTCTCGATTGCTCCGAGGTTGAGAGAAACTCCTTGGAGTAACGCAAAATCTAACACATCGGGGGGCGTGATCGGTGTATTCGGGAAAGTGAGTAACACCGAGAGGACTATGGACGGTAATATCAAGAGACTGCGTAATATCGAGCAGTATCTTGCCACTAGGAGACGTAGTGCAGCATGTCCATTCAGTATGCTTGGAGTTAAAATCTCCAAACATAATGACTGAATTGCCTAAAGATAAAATGGCCTCAAAATCCTTTTTGAGGGGATAGGTTCCTGAAGGGATGTAACAGGAGGCTATGAGGATGGACTGATGTCCAGTCATAGCTAGCCTGCATACCGTGGCTTCCATGTTGGTAAGCTGCGGAGTAGAAATGGGCGAGCAATGAAGTGTCTTCTTGTAATAGATGGCCGTTCCGCCGCCTCGGCGGTCGGGTCTGTCGTTACGAAGAAGAGAGAAGTTTTTAATAGAAAGGCCTCTAGTGTCCTTAGCTTTGAGATTAGTTTCCTGTAGGAGGAGGAAATCGACTTCACGATTCCGAAGAAAGAGCTTGAGCTCTGGGAGGTTATTTCGCAAGCCGCGAATATTAAATGATACAAGCGATAAACCCTTAGGTTTGATACGACCGTGAGATCTAGGTAGGTTAATTCGCTCAGTCATTGAAGTTAAGTTAATTAAGTTAACCTAACTTACAACGCTAACAGAAGGTTATTGTGCTCCGCAAGAACGAGGAGACGTTCTTGGGGGGACTTGGCCGCGCGCAGTTTGCGTGATACTACTGTTATTTCCCTAACATCGATATTCCTAATAGCGGAATATAGCGTGTTGTAGTCGTCGATTGTGGGCTCTGCTTCATGAGCGTACGAGGTTGTCCGCGGTGGGTCTGCCTTTTTGAGCCCCCAGGGAAAGACTGGAGGCTGCATTGGCTTGGAGAAGCCCGGAGGGGGCCGAATTATGCCCTGAGGGGGGCCTAGGGGGACCCTGAGAGGGTCGAGAGAAGCCCTGGGTGGGCTGAGAAAGGCCCTGACGGGGCCGTTGTTGGAGGGCCGGGAATGAGCGGTCATTCATCGGCGGTGGAGCTTGCCTACTGGGGCGAGGTTGAGGTGCGCGTGGGCAACCCTTGTAATTAGCCGGGTGTCCTGTCTGGTTGCACAGGACACAAGCGGGCGGGGATTCGGCGTCTTTGGGCCGGGGACACTCTTTCGTGTTGTGTGATTCTAGGCACTTAACGCACCTGGGTGGAGCGGAGCAGTTGGCCGCCGCGTGACCATAAAGTTGGCAGCGGTGGCACTGCGCCGGGAAACCGGGCCTATGTGGGGGCTCTACCTTCACCCTTGACAGGCCACACACTGTGCGTACCTGCCGGAAGATGGCTTTAGCCTCCGGCACGTTTGATAGGATTACTAGGGCAAGGTTGTATCTCTTGCCCGTTCTGTTGTGCATTTTGTGCACGGCTTCGACGGGAAAGCCTTGGGACTTAAGGTCCTCAAGTATTTCCTCGTTCGAGAACTCGAAGGGGACGCCTCGGATGACGGCCCTGACTTTACGCTCTTCCGGGAGAGCGTAGGTGTGGTAGGAGACTCGTTCGGCTGTGAAAAGCCTGGTGAGTTTTCGGAAATCCTCGATCGAGCTGGGGATGATTTTGATAGCCTCCCCGAGGTTGACAGCATTGTCGTACTTAATTCCTGCGTCGTAGCAGGTTTTCGACAGTTTGGTGAATTTGGCCTTGTCTCTTAGGAAGACAGGGGGGCGGGACTTGCTTCTTAGCAAGGACTGGAGCACATCGAGAGGAAGGTTTAGATGGAGTTGGGATGTCAAGGGACATGAGCGGGATGGCGGCAGCGGCGGGGGCTGCGGAAGTTGGAGGAGCGGCAGGGGCCGCTGAGATAGGCGGGGTGCGTTTTATCACGGCGCGCTTTCCGTTGCGCTTGGAGTTGACGGCAGTGAATGTGGACTCCCCGGTTCCGTCGGAGTCAGAGGACTCCGATGAACCGGATCCTGTAGTAGTGGCGCGCCTCTTCCGGGAGGACGGCGCCGAGGACTCGGAGCATGCGTACTCCATTTCTAGGGGGGCAGATTCGAGCGGGGCAAAAGAGTTCCTCGTTTTGAGGTAAGATGCGATTACCGGCGGCGGATGGTGTGCCTGAGGGGCAGGGAGGGAAGCCTGGGCGGCGATGGTGGCGATGGCGGCGAGGACCGTCTCATTGCCGTTTAAACCGAATTGGTTAATGAGGGCGGCGAGGGACTCAGTGAAGCTGGGTGTGGCCATTTTGGGTCAGTAAGCAAGCTGAGCTATGTAAAATAAAGATGAGGACGGGTCCCTGTTCTCGGTAGAACAGGGACTAGATCGCGAGACGTACTACGACACACTATACACGTAATACAAGAATAACAAGAACACAAGAAAAAAAGGAGACAGTACAAAAAAAAATTGAAAAATGAAAAATGATAATGAAAAATGAAAATGAAAATGAAAAATGAGAACGAAATGAAAATGAAAGCGGAAGTCAGTCAGACCTCCCTGCCCGAAGACAGGGGGGCAAGAACTGTAGCGTAAAAGTGACTCACCGGCAGCCTCGACGCTGTTCCGCGTGAGCAGGACAGCGGAGGCGCGTGAGAGCGCGACAGCACTACCGTACTGTACGGGAGCGCGGACCACCTGGAGGCGACCGTCCGAGAACGATGCCGCCGGCGGACTGAGCACTGCGTCGGCGCTGTACAGCGCGAGCGGGACAGCGGGGGTGCGAGAGCGGGGAGCACTACCGTACAGGAACGAAAGCGCGGACTACCTGGATGCAACCGCTCGGAAGCGATGCCACAGGCGGAAAGTGATGATAATACGACGTAATTGCTTATATGTGTGCTCCCGGCGACTCCGACCCTCGTACAAAATAAGGTTGACAGCCATTCTATTGTTTATTACAGTATTCTATGTAATGATTTCATTATTACACGATTACACGAACACTACACATTGAAATAATACTAGTTTTTACGGAATTTATCGCGTATATTTAACTTTTTAAATACCCGACGTTTCGAACGCTTTACAGCACTCATGGTCACGGGCGGGACTGAGATGTTCAACGTCCATATGTCATAGTTAACCGCGGTTACCATAGATTAAAATTTAACTTTTGTTCCGATCTATACAGTATGAACTTATGGTATCTTGAAGTCTTACAGTTGTATGCCTGGGTTGGGAATTAATTTTATTTATTATAGCATCCCAAGCAGATGGTAGCACCCAGACATCTTCTCTTAGGATGTTTTTTGATTTCAATTTAAGTAAAATGGATTAGTAAAATGGATAATACCTACGTGCGCCAAATGACCAAAATTGTATGGGTTACCAAAAATACACAAGCCCAATGCTCCATTACGTCCTATAGTGAGCCAAATCGATTCACCAACTTACAAATTGGCTCAACACTTAGCGAAAATACTCTCACCGCTCAGGGGACATACAAGAGCACACATAAAGGATTCCTACCATTTTGTCAGCGAGATTAAAGACCTACATCTGGCAGACAATGAAACTATGGTCAATTTTGATGTGCAGTCATTGTTTACATGCTTACCTGTTGAAGACTGCATCTCAATTGTAACTAGAAGGCTGGAAGAAAACAACATGCCCGTAGAATATGCAGTATTACTCAGACACTGCCTTACATCTGGCTACCTATTGTGGAAGGAGGAGTTCTACAAGCAAGTAGATGGTGTGGCGATGGGCTCACCTGTATCTCCCATTGTCGCCGACATATTCATGGAAGACTTTAAGGAGAAAGCCCTGCTTAGTTATCCCATAAATCCAAGATTCTACAAGCGGTACGTAGACGACACTTTCACAATTCTACCTTTAGATAAAGTAACTGCATTTTTAGACCATCTTAACTCTATAAATTCTAAAATTCAGTTCACAATGGAGTTAGAGGCAAACAATTCCTTAGCTTTTCTAGATGTGTTAGTAATTCGGAATCCTGATAACACCTTGAGCCATACTGTGTATAGAAAAAGACCCATACAGATAGATATTTAAACGGTGATTCTCACCACCATCCTTCACAGTTAGCTACCGTGGGTAAATCTTTGTTTCAGAGAGCACGAGGAATCTGTGACAGTAAACACCTGGCTGCCGAGCTCCACCATGTCAAGCAAGTTTTGCATGACAACAAGCTTCGAGTCCCGCGCCTACGTCACAGTGAACGAGTGAAGCCGGCCACAGTCGAGCGTGTACCTGCTGTACTGCCATATGTTAGAGGAGTCACTGACAAGATTGGCTACATCTTGAAGCGCGCTTCCATCAAAACATACTTCAAGCCGCTGAAGAAGATTGGTCAGTTTTTACCATCAGTCAAGGGTAATGTCCCTCTGCAAAATGCAGGAGTGTACAAGCTTGATTTGTGAATGTGGTCTCTCCTACATAGGACAAACTAAAAGATCAATAAAAACCCGCGTTAAAGAACATATAGCTGATGTGAAGAATCGACGCTCCGGGAAGTCTGCAGTCTGTGAACACGTACAGGATCGCCCCCGTCACTACATCAGATTTGATAGACCGCAAATCCTCGCTAAAGAACACCGATTCCTTTCAAGGATGATTCGCGAGGCTATTGAAATCAAAAAACATCCTAATTTCAATAGAGAAGATGGCTGGGTGCTACCATCTGCTTGGGATCCTATAATAAATAAAATTAAATCCCAACCCAAGCATACAACTGCAAGACTTCAAGATACCATAAGTTCATACTGTATAGATCGGAACAAAAGTTAAATTTTAATCTATGGTAACCGCGGTTAACTATGACATATGGACGTTGAACATCTCAGTCCCGCCCGTGACCATGAGTGCTGTAAAGCGTTCGAAACGTCGGCTATTTAAAAAGTTAAATATACGCGATAAATTCAGTAAAAACTAATATTATTTCAATATTCTATGTATCTAAGGAACAAGAAGACACCTAGACTCAGCGGTGGCATATAGTCTATAAAAATATTTTAAAAATTAAAAAATATTTTAGGTCTCTATATATAGATTTAATAGAAAGATGACACATTTCTTACAATATTGTTTACCTAATGGCCAGCCGCTCGCAGAGCCATATCCCGAGTCCCACCGAAATAAAATTAGCTTTAGGGTAATAAATTCAAATCACATCCTACCGTAATTTTAGCCTCCTTTTCACCAAAAGATATTCACTGTGGAATTCTTAATTCAGTTTTCCCTTATTGTTGTAGTTACCGTCAATGTCGTTTTCCTCTCATTGTTTTCTTAGAACCAAATTCGCACAATCAGATTGCTTGTGGTAATCGTATTATAACATGGTTAAATTGATTTCTTTGAATTACCAAACATTGTTCATATCAATTTCTTTTAATAAGTTGGTATGAGGTGAAATGTAACAACCTTTTTTTCTTAATATCAACCCTCGCTACTGCGGTATGGTAGTGGCTAAGCGTTGCAAGACCTCCAGTTTGAATCCCGAACAGAACAAGTATTTGTATAGCCGATTAATAATTGTTACAGGTCTTGATGTTTGTCTATGTATGGTTTGTGTATGAAAAACGCCTCAACGAATCCTACCTACGCCTACTGAAGTGGTAATATTTGTTTAAATAGCTAAGTAGGTTCTGCCCAATGACGAGTAGCGTTATATACACTCGAAATTAGTCTCACCAACCAGCCTGGGCAACGTGCTGAATTTGGACAAATGTTTCAAGATTATATACAAACAGAAAGGAAAGTCTGAACCAGTACCTAATGATGGGTTCTTACTTCACAAAAAATGTGTGACATTTAACGCACCCAGTGTAGTAGATTGAGAAAGGTTGTTGAATATTAATATTTTCGTACATTTAAATATTGGGTCCTAACATTTGAAATTAGCGTTTTGTCGTACTGACCAATTTCATCTAAAATATCTCCTCTTTGGTTAAGAATTCCAAATTCAAATTTATAAATTCATTTAGCTGGTACATTTGAGTTTCGAAAACAGTCATTCATTTGTTTTTTCCTCATTAGTTTTTTCTTTAGCGTCGCTTATTACCGCACAATGGAAAACATGAAATATAGATATATTTATGAGTACGAGTTCTACCGTGGCACCAGTGTTGCAGAAACAGCTCAAAGGATTAATGATGTGTACGGCGCCAGTGTCGCAAAAGAAAGCACGGTACGTTTTTGGTTTCAATGTTTTCGTTATAGAAATTTCGACCTTCAGAACCAACCCCGTGGGCAGCTGGAGATCAAAGTGGAAAATGAAGAATTAAAGGCTATTGTGGAAGCGGATCCATTACAAAGCACTTCAGAGATAGCTGCAGGTTTCGAGGTAAGTGATAAAACTATATTTATCCACTTGAAGCAAATTGGGAAAGTAAAATAACTTGAACGATGTGTACATGAGGTACAGGATTTGAGTGAATCGAACTTGCAAACACACGTCGACTGCTGTGTTACTTTGCTCGATCGACATAAACATGAAGGGAAGAATTTCAAATCGAATCATTACTTGTGATGAAAAGTGGATACTGTACAATAATCGGAAGCACTCTTCGTAAATGAAAATTGACTCAGAAAAATTTACTTGTGAGTGTTTAGTAGACTAGCGCCGTTGTCGTTCACTACAGCTCTCTAAAATCTGGCGAAACGATTACGGCAGATATCTATTGTCAGAAACTGCCAACCATGAAGGAAGAACTAGCTGCTAAACAACCGAGATCAGTCAATCGCCCTAGACCACTCCTGCTTCAAGACGACGCAAGACCACACACTGCACAACAAACAACCACTAAGTTAGATGAGCTACAATTGGAATGTCTGCGACATCCATCGTACTCCCCGGACCTTGATCCAACAGATTACTATTTTTTCCGGAATTTCGACAACTTTTACAAGGAAAAACATTCAACTCCGATGCGACAGTCCAAACCGCCTTCAAAGAGTTTATTGATTCTCGCTCCCATGGGTTTTTTAGTCAAGGGATCAATGAACTACCTATGAGATGGCAACAGTGCATAGATAACAACGGTGCATACTTTGATTAATTAAATATATTATACAAAAAAAAATTGACTTTGTATTCCTCCAGTACAAAACGCCAATTTCACATGTAAGGACCTATTTAAAACCAGTTTCTACTGATTTTACCGCGTATGCTAACTTATTTTATATTTCAGATGCTTTGAGCATTTTACAGCACCCATAGTTATGGTGGAGACTGAGGTATTCGACGTCTCACTGTCATAGTTAACCATGGCTACCTTAAGCTTAAAATTAATAACTTTTGTTCCGATCTATGCAGTATGAACTTATATTATCTTGAAGTCTTGCAGTTGTATGCTTGGGTTGGGATTTAATTTTATTAATTATAGGATCCCAAGCAGATGGTAGCACCCAGCATCTTCTTGATTGAAATTAGTATGTCTTTTGATTTCAATAGCCTCACGAATCATCTGATGCTCTATCAAATCTGATGTAGTGACGCGGGTGATCCTGTACGTGTTGTTCACACACTACAGACTTCCCGGAACGTTGATTCTTCGATTCTTCGTGTTCTTTAACGTGGGTTTTTATTGATCACTTAGTTTGTTCTATTTAAGTGAGAATTCACAATCAAGCTCATACAATCCTGCATCTTGTAGAGGAACATTACACTTGACTGATGGTAAAAACTGACAATCTTCTTCGGTGGCTTGAAGTATGTTTTAATGGAAGCGCGCTTCAAGATGTAGCCAATCTTGTTAATGATACCTCTGACATATGACTGTACAGCAAGCACACATTCGAATGTGGCCGGCGTCATTCGTTCATTGTGACGTAGGCGCGGGATCCAAAGCTTGTTGTCATGCAAAACTTGCTTGATATGTTGGAGCTTGGCAGTCAGGTGTTTACTGTCACAGATCCCTCGTGCTCTCTGAAACAAAGATTTACCCTCGGTAACTAACTAACAAAAGGATTGTGGTGATGAAAATCATCGTTTAATATCTATCCGTATGGGTCTTTTTCTATGCATATAGGAAAACAATTCTTTAGCTTGTTAATTGTTTTCCTCTAACTCAATTGTGAGTTAAGATCCAATGTGTGTCCAATATGCAGTTACTTTATCAAAAGGTAGAATTGTGAAATTATTGTCAACGTACTGCTTGTAGAATCTTGTATTTACGTACTTGAATGTACTTGTGTGTATTTTGTTGTGTGTGTAATATACTTGAATGTACGAAGTAAGCATGGATTTCGCCTCAAAGTCTTCCATGAATATGTCGGTGACAATGAGAGATACAGATGAGCCCATCGCCACACCATCTACTTGCTTGTAGAACTCCTCCTTCCACAACAGTAATATTTTGGTACATTGATATCAACTTGAATCACAAGAGTGAGAAGACCGTTTAGTAAAATGAAACAGCATGTAGATTTTTATTTTTCAGTTGACATTTCTCCACCTTCGATATATGTATTATGATAGCTCTTTTTAATATTTTGTTCACCTGCTAATTCACTTTTGCATTTTATTACATATAGGTCTACCACAGATCATTTATCAAGGCAGCTGGCCAATCCTTCAATCTTAGTTCATAATCGTACGAAACGAAATTTGAGTATAACTGTTGCTTATTCTGTTACTGTACTCTGTATGATTAAAAATTATTAGCGATTATTTTTTAACAAACAATAGATATTCTTAAACTCAACTTTCTTTTGTAGAAAGCTTACTTTGTGCGACTTTTTGGATGATTCCAATTTTAATTTAAAAAAATTATTAAAAACAAAAGATTTGCGCGGTGTAACTTTAGCGAAGTTTGTATGGTTCAATTTACCTACCATATTTTTGTCAAATTAAAGTTTTAAAACAAGTATGCATCATGCAGCGATTAAACGAGATACGAGTATGTTAAGGGCAGTAGGCATTCTCCAAGTTGAGGCTACTCAATGGATTATTGCTGAAGAGATTAGAACTGAACAAACGACGATAATGTCGATTACGTTATTGTGCTACTGGTGAAGTGGTTAAAAGACACCCAGACGGGAACCGCATTATCAGCCAAGTCAATGAGAAGACCGATTTTTGAAAGTTGCCGCTAAAAGATAACCAAATGTTATGGCCACGCACTTTGTTCAAAGG
This sequence comes from Parnassius apollo, assembly GCA_907164705.1. Taxonomy (NCBI): domain Eukaryota; kingdom Metazoa; phylum Arthropoda; class Insecta; order Lepidoptera; family Papilionidae; genus Parnassius; species Parnassius apollo. The sequence continues at coordinate 983,581 of CAJQZP010001196.1, forward strand.
CTCCAATCAGAGCAACAGTTGCTTGTGAGTGACCCAAATGTGAGGAGGATACTGCACGGAGCTAACCATCATACTCGTAGATCGCTTAGTACTCCAACACTAAGCCGAGGAAATCGTGGATCACGATGGTTACAGTGGGTTCGTGAACATTTTCTCTGGAAAGTCAAACAGTGGTATGCAGTGCTGTTTACTGATGATTCCCGATTCGGTTTCTATCCTGATTCACAATCATATGATGAGTTCCTAGTCATCAGAGTCGTCTGTAACACCCTCAGGAAGTCCTTCCACGACGACTGGACAATTATAGTTTGGGCGGACATTTGTGTTGGTGATAGAACATACCTCGTTAGATGTGTATAGAAAAAAGACCCATACAGATAGATATTTAATCGGTGATTCTCACCACCATCCTTCACTACACACTACACTACACACATCAAAACATACTTCAAGCCGCTGAAGAAGATTGGTCAGTTTTTACCATCAGTCAAGTGTAATGTCCCTCTGCAAGATGCAGGAGTGTACAAGTTTGATTGTGAATGTGGTCTCTCCTACATAGGACAAACTAAAAGATCAATGAAAACCCGCGTTAAAGAACATATAGCTGATGTGAAGAATCGACGGGAAGTCTGCAGTCTGTGAACACGTACAGGATCGCCCCCGTCACTACATCAGATTTGATAGACCGCAAATCCTCGCTAAAGAACACCGATTCCTTCCAAAGATGATTTGCGAGGCTATTGAAATCAAAAAACATCCTAATTTCAATAGAGAAGATACCATCTGCTTGGGATCCTATAATAAATAAAATTAAATCCCAACCCAAGCATACAACTGCAAGACTTCAAGATACCATAAGTTCATACTGCATAGATCGGAACAAAAGTTAAATTTTAATCTATGGTAACCGCGGTTAACTGTGACATATGGACGTTGAACATCTCAGTCCCGCCCGTGACCATGAGTGCTGTAAAGCGTTCGAAACGTCGGGTATTTAAAAAGTTAAATATACGCGATAAATTCCGTAAAAACTAGTATTATTTCAATACCTCGTTAGGATCAGAAGCACCAAGATTGCTGAAAATACCGTAACCAGGTGCTAGTACCAATAGTCTACCCTCATCTACTAAAAATGACCCAAGAATTCACGCTCATGCATGACAACGCCCGTCTGCACACATCACGAGTGGTGACCAACTGGCTGCATGAGCACACCGTATCGGTCTTAGACTAGCCCGCGCAATCACCAGAGCTAAACCCATGGAGCACACGTGAGACATGCTCAAATGAAGGGCTCTGAAGAACTTTCCTGCAAACATTGTGACTGAAGGGCGACTCTTTGCATCTTATCACCTGGGATTATAATAACTTGATTCAATTAAATTCAAAATAAATCATGTCATGGGTGGTTTTACTGGCTACTGATTTTTCGCATAGTTCTTTTTCACTTTTGTTGAAAAACACATTCCCGGTTAGTTTTACCATTATTTTATTTAAATGAAATTTTATATACACAAAAAAAGTTTTATTTTGAAGGCTAGTAAGTGGGATTTGTTAAAAAATATACATATCGCTTAATATTTATAACAAATTTTGAGTAATTCCAAAATATCCCTAGACGATGTTAATGTGTGTATCGATGGATATTGACATATACATACATAAACACTCACGCCTGTCACCCAGAGGGGTAGGCAGAGACTACGGACTTCCATTTGGCACGATCCTGACATCCTCTTTTGCCTCCTTTACATCCATATATCTACGCATACATGCTCGTCGGTTAAGGGTACTTCTAACGTGGCCCATTTTCAAAATATCGCCAATTTTGTCGATAAACTTTTTCCAGGGCGTCCCTTCCTGACTCTGCCGTTCACACCTGCCATATAAATTTGCTTTGTCACTCTTTCCTCATTCATTCTGTCTACATGACCAAACCACCGAAGCATTCCTTTCTTAATCCTGGTCGCAACATCATCTTGCATACCACATTTATCTCTTATCACGCAATTTCTCACCCTGTCATTCAGATTCAACCCTAGCAAACTCCTTAAAGACCGCATTTCTACAGCATTTATTCTACTTTCGTGCTTCTTCTGCCACACCCAGCTTTCACTACGATACATTAAAGTAGGGACTAACACAGCATTATGAATTACCATACGTGCCTTTTTGACACATTCTGGTTCTTCATAATAGAGTGTAGTGCCCCATTTACTCTATTCCCTGTAATTACTCGTCGTTCTATATACTTATCATATCTACCATCCCTACTACACATCCCAAATACACTAACTCCTCCACTTGCTCAATCCCTGACGGATAATTATGCTCAATTTCCTTTAATTAAAAAAATATCCCATTTCCATTTGGAATAAACAGGCTATTTTCATGCTTTCCTATACGCTGCGTTTCAAAACATTTAAATATATCTCTGACAAATCTATAAAACTCAGTTTTCTTTCAATTCAAAAAGCAATGGATAGTTCATTTCCCAGAGACCATGCGGGCGAAGCCGCGGGTAGCAGGTAGTATTACAATAATTTAAAAAAATTGCTTTTATCTTAACTTACTTCTAGGCAAATGCAACTTAGGGGAGATGGAAATAAGTATCGTAATGAAATGACATGTTGCCAGTCAACGCTTTTAAATATTTATTTTACGTCGCTTCTTTCAACTTCCAAACTTGCTTTTACATTTTAATGTCCTAGAGCAACTCCGGAACATATTTCTCTCATGTAAATTAGATTTATTGCCCCAGTACTTACATCGAGAGAGTCAACAACGAGCAATAAGCATTAAACTGACGGAAATCAGTAATAATGACGAAGTTAAATGTTAACGGAATAAGCTTAGCGTAAAGTATATTAAGGTGAAAAAAAATAAAAATAGATGAAGTGAATGCATTGAGGAAAATCTGCGAAAGACAGAGACAAATGAAATAAATTCAGAGCCTACAAAAGGTTTTGTGCGTTGGAAAAGTTGTTTAGTAACTATTGACTATTATTTCATGACTATGTGAAAAATAAAGTTAAAGAAAAACTAAAGCACTTACTGTACCATACTTTTGAGACAAAATAGCATTAGATATTGATACACCCACCTTTTTCTCTTTTTCAAACTGAAGTGACAAACAAACTCATAGTCTACCTGATAGTAAATGGCTATTGTAGTCCATGGACACCTGCATCCAACTAGGAAGGCTACAGATGTTTTTCACATTTGAGGACTTAGATGGAATGCCTCACAGCCAGTAATTACACTATCTTTATAATGTAATTATACTGTATCTATATTGCAATTGCACTGTGTCTATTATGTAATTACACTGTCTCTACATTCTAATTACACTGTATATCTTTCAGACCGGAACACAGCGGTGCAAGCACTGTTACTTAGCAGCAAAAATAGGTAAGAGAGTAGTACGTAGTCAGACATAGTCCTATACAGAAAAGGAGGTCTACCACGTACTACCTTCGTATTTCAACAACAAACTCTTTACAGTTTACTTGATGGTAAGTGGATGTTGTGGCCCATAGACATCTACATTTATCTTCGATTAAGAATCAAAATGCAGATAAGTTCTCACCAGTAAAAACCTTGTAGTAAAAAAGAGTTTCCGGTTCTCTGCACTCACCATACAAAACACAACAGCAATGTGCTGCAATTTTACGCTGGTAGTTTGTGAGAGCGTGGGCCTTCGCTGGTCGAGCCGACCCATTCGTTTTACAATCATAATATATCCGCTGCGTGGTTCTACCACGTAATCAAATAAAAGCCACTTTTTATTTTTAATAAAATATTACAAAATTATTTCATTCTTATATTTTTAAGTTTATACGTGAGTCCAAATTCTGTAGTGCTATTATATAATACTTATTGCAAGTAAGGGTGTGATCTACATTTTTGAATAAAGTTATAAAAATAATAGATACTTGGTCTCGACGCAAGATTTTGTATATGCTGCAGTACACACGAGGAATGCTCAACACGTGACAAGCATGATAAATGAGAAGTTCGGGATCATGCCTCAGGGGACTACCTTCAGCGGTAAAGAAGGATTGGAAAGAAAATAACTAAATCTATTTTTAAAACCTTTGAAACAACATTCTGTTTTTAGGGTATTAAAGTTCAGTTTACTATAAAGAACATCTAGTGTTATAGCTCTACAAAAATCTACCATTTCCGAATTAGTATTACAAAAAGCAAGTGTATGGATATTGTAATGGAATACTATTTCCATTTTTCTTCCTTAGTATTAAGGCACAAAATAGCGTGCTGGAATAAGATTGCACAGGGTGCAAAACTTGACACAGACGACTCCAGAATAGGAAGCAAAGGCGTAGAATTCAAAACAGAGTCAAGTAAAACGCGGGTGGACTTTAAGTACTGAATTTATTCAGTAGCCGCCTCTTAGTGTAATAGTGGAATAAATCAAGCGATTCTTCCTTATTTTTTTAAATCTCGTATTTTTTAATAAAGAAACGTATAAAAGCTTTTTGTTAATTCGAAGTTTATTATTCCATCCCTATTTCATTATTTTCCAGTACTTAATCAACTATATACATGAAACAAGAATTACCATTATGTAAATGAAAACTCAGATTTAAATAAGAAATGAAAAAATGATTACACATAAATACAAATTATTCATAACTTAAATAATATTTTTTTTTAAATATTTCAAAAATATAAAATTATAAAATTATTTCCACATAACAGCTCCTAAAGTCGATGCTAGGACTTAGTGCCCATTGGTTAACAATTAACATTGATGTTATATGTTTGTTATTGTTGTCAAGTTTTGTTGTTGTTTATTATTGTTGTCGTATTTGTCTTGTATAAATGTAAAAATAAAATAAACATTGAATTTTTTTCAAATGTGTAGTTAATTTTATTTGTAGCTTATCATCATCACTATCACTCCCTGCGTACCGTCGAAACTATGTACGTTAAAATCAGTTTAGCAGTTTAAACGTGAGCTTTTACGTCATGGTTACTTTCACGTCAATAATATTAAATATTTTTTTTGTTAACTGTACTTTTAATTGCGAATGACGTGTGGACGTTAATGTCACAAGGTTCCAGCGCATTACCAATTTGCGGGGCTTATACGATTTAACATTACTCGCTATCCAAACTCTACGCATAATGTAACGAAAATGTCTTGCTTGGATCATCAGATATACACTCTTTGCAAGGACACTGGAATATTGGACTGATCCTGTGAGGTCATATGCAGATTATAGATGGTTATATCCCAACTAAAGATCTAATTATCTTATACCTAAAAACAAGAATATTTAACAAAACGCCACCAAATATTGAATTGGCATTTGCTAGCTTTCATTTGATATCCATTTTGTTATAATAACAAAATATTTTCCTCCCTTTCTTTTTATTTGCGAGAGCCATGTTTAAATATTACTACACAATAGTAACTAGTACTGGTTACCTATGTCTCTCCTACAACAAAGACGACTGAACTGATGAAGAAGCATGAGCATACATTCATCACGCTAAAAAAATTTGATGAACGTTAAATAACTTTCAATATGAATTATTTATGATGTGTATCGAATATAAAATTATTTTATTCTATTATATTTCGTTGTTCCCGTGTTTAAAAAAAACATAATAGTAAATGTTTCGTTTTAATTGTTTACAAAATTGTAATTTTTTATATATTATAAACGTTGTATCAACAAATATACTATAACGTCAAATTTATGAAAGTAAGTCATAATCATGAAAGCTATAAAAATCATATCCGTAACTCATTACAAATTTTACGACATTCTTTAAAACCATTCGCAGACTAAAAATATACCGAAAAATCTGATCTGGTATGCAGTTCGTTGCTCTACCCTCAGAATGTTTTCTTAGGTGCGTAGTGTTTGAATACATGCCCATATACTCGTAGTATATTGGAACGGACGGACACAGTTCCATATGCATATATGAAATGAAATAAAATAAAATAAATGATTTTTTTAATAAAGATTATTGTATATTGAAAGAAAACTTACGACAACAATATTTATTGAAAGTCATTTTTCTATTTACTACTGGTTTTAAAAAACACCTCTGTCATGGGAAGTACCAGCAAGAAACCCAGGGGTACTTTTTTTGAACATATTTCGCTATACAATAATTTATTATGTACAATTTTTAAATAAATCTTTATAGAATCAGCATGGTGGCGATCACCTCATTCCAATGGGTTATTTTCATTTATGTATTCTTTGATGTTATAATAATTCTTTTTGGACAATTTCTTTAGTAAAAGGTTTGAACTTGTTTAATGATAAATTTTGTACATTTTCTGGAATTTGTTGTAAAAGCGTATATGTACTGGGTGATTTTTTACCGTCTGGAAAAATATGTTGTAACAGGTAAACGGAATAGAAGCCTATGACACTGATATTTTACAATTTTTATTTTATTTTATATTAACTTATTATGAAATTGATCTACCAGTAATATCATGAAAAACAGTAGTATTCACAAGACTCAACTTCTCCCCATTTAAGAGAAGATTGGTATTTGAATGTTCGACATTAGGTATAGTAAATTTAATAAGCAAATTGTTGGCGTTAAACTAATGTACTAACTTCAATAGAGCATTATTTGATCTATCATGGATCACGGTTGGGGTAAGATTGGCTATGGCTAAACGCAATAGAACTTTCCGTGCTTTCAAGAAGAATCGCACTGAGGTAAAGTGGCAAGCATATAAAGCAGCAAGAAATCGATGCAATCAGATGGTGAGAGCTGCTAAACGCCGATATATCCACGAACAACTACTTAATTCATCTTCGGGTGATATATGGAAATTTCTGAATACGCTTGGATATGGAAAAACGCAATTTGACTATAATAGCGTCACCTTTTCTCCTGACGATTTTAATCGTCATTTTCTGTCTTCTCATATAGTTTCTGATGCTTCTCGAGCTAATGCCATCTCTTTTATATCTTCCATGCCTCCTTACTCTCATGAAACTTTTACTTTTACTCCTGTAGACGAAGACGAGGTACGCAAAGCACTTTCCTCTATTAAATCGAAAGCCGTTGGATGTGATGACGTGAGTAGGATAATGGTTTTGCACGTGCTGGATTCTGTTTTACCCGTGATAACTCATATAATTAACTTTTCGCTGATGAATGGTGCTTTTCCAACTCTCTGGCGTAAAGCCTTTATTATTCCCATCCCAAAAGCTACTGAATGCAGCTCTTTATCTAATTTCAGACCAATTTCTATTCTGCCTTTTCTTTCTAAGGTTCTGGAAGCTGTCGCTCATAAACAGATTTCTGCTTTTGTTTTCTCAATGAATATTCTTTCCCCTTATCAGTCTGGTTTCCGCCCGGGTCATTCTACTACTACTGCTCTTTTCAAGGTTACGGAAGATATTCGTGAGGGGATGGAAAAATCAAAACTCACCGTTCTCATCTTAATTGATTTTTCTAATGCATTTAATTCTGTCGATCATGGTATCCTGTTAGCTCTTCTTTCTCATTTGAATATCTCGTCTTCAGCTCAGGAATGGTTCTCAACATATCTTCGGGGGCGCCAACAGGCTGTGCGTACTGGTCATATACTATCTGACTGGCGTGATGTGTCAGTTGGCGTCCCTCAAGGCGGTATTATCTCTCCTCTTCTGTTTTCCATTTTTATAAATCTCATCACACTAAATCTCAAGAGCTCTTACCATTTGTATGCTGATGATCTGCAGTTATACGCGCAAGTGGAGCCTTCAAATATCCTAAGTGCTATTTCACTGTTAAATGATGATTTAAAATATATCTCAGAATGGTCTACTGTGTATGGCATAAACGTGAACCCGTCTAAATGCCAATCGATAATCTTAGGTAGCTCAAGATTATTATCTAAACTGGATATTGCCACCCTACCATCAATTATGTTTAATAATAATGTCATACCATTCTCTACTAGCGTAAAGAACCTTGGTCTGTACATCGATGGTTGCTTAACATGGAACAAACATATACAGGAGGTGAGTCGCAAAACTACTGGAACTTTGCGATCTCTATATCGATTTAAAAACTTTCTTCCCACCAATACCAAGATTTTACTTGTCCAAACACTTATTGTACCGATTATTGATTATGTCGATGTGTGTTGCTCAGACCTGTCTCAACTTCATCTTAATACATTGGATCGTCTGCTAAACAACTGCATCAGATACATTTATGGTCTTCGTAAATACGACCATGTATCTTCCTTTCGTACACAGTTAAACTGGTTGCCTATCCGTCAGCGCAGATATGTTAGAATACTCTGCACCCTTTTCTCAATTTTGAACGATCCATGTGCTCCCGAGTATCTGAAATCTAAATTTCAATACATGGGAGATTCTCATAATTTTTCTCTCCGTTCCTCGGCCAATCTTAAGTTACTCACTCCTTTACACCGTACTGGTTATTTATCTCACTCTTTCGCCCTCGTGGCCATCAGACTCTGGAACGACATCCCTCTTGACATTAAAAAAAGCTCCCAACAAATTCGTCTTTAAAAATCAAGTCCGTAAGTATATGATTAAATCGTTGCAAGTTTGAATTGACTAAGCGCTCTTTTTTCGTATATATTTCATATTTGTTCTGACATATATAATATTTATACGAACGTATTGTGTATGTATATATATAGATATATATTTATGTATTTATGTGTATACGGTGTATGTATGTATGTATGTATGTATGTATATTCTATTATATATTATATATGTATATATATATGTATGTATATAATATCTATGTATTGTTTATTACATATATTACTATTTCTTTTATCCTCTATATTTGATTATTGCTGCACCGCCTCCATAATGTCTATCTCTGTTTAGCCTAATGGTTAACTGGGAGAGAATGCCCTATGGCATTAAGTCCGCCATATGTACTTTTTTTGTGCATGAAAGTATAAATAAATAAATAAATAAATTTACATTATCAAAAAAAGTTTGAAATTTAAAGAGGTATTATCAGCAATTCATATCATAATTATTTCCTACAAGATAAGGTAAGTCATTGATATAGATTATGGAGAGAAATGGGCCAAGAATAGAGCCTTGAGCAATGCCTATAGATACTACCGATCCAAAGGAACCTTTACCATTGATAAAGACTTATTAAGTTCTGCTATTTAAATATGAAATAATAATTCTAAGCGCAATATTTTTGACACCGTAATTTTGTAGTTTCCTGAAATATCTCACGATGAACACAAGCTTTGGAAAGATCACAAAAAATATCTAAGCCATCTTGTCAATTCTCTCAGGCATTGAAAATTTATTTCATAACCTCAATACCTGCATCAGTCGCCGACCCCTTGTAAAACCAAATTGGTTTTTATAGAGTAATTTATTTGAAAAAAAAGGTTAACAATTGCTCCAAAAATTTTTTTTCAAAAATTTTATTGAGAGTTGGTACTACAAAAATAGGTCAAAAGTTAGCGTGGTCCAATCTACTACCAGATTTAAATAACTTTACAATGTTTCATTAAATCTGGAAACACACCAGATTCGATTCTAGAATTACAAATAATAGCAAGACGAGGTGCAACTTAATCTATTATTGACTAAATAACTATGAAAGAAGTCCTCCATAAATCTGCTGTTTTCTTTACATCTTGGGTTTTGAAATATTTTACAATATTTTATAGTAATATTTTCAAATCTAAATTCTTTTAAACAGGTATTAACATTCTGTTTGACTCGGCAACAGTTGAAGAAGTATTCAATGACTCTACTGTTAAGGTAAAACCGTTGCGAATTTTTGATTTGCTCTAGTTTACCCTAAAACCTAATAATCATTTTTTTATATAAAAAATAGTAGTATTATATTCACCAAACATTTCCCCTATAAATAAGCGTAATGCTTGTTCTAAAACTATGTGCCACAATAGTCTTATGCATGGCATGATTATTATTATTATTACAGGTTATGTATGTTGAGTGCAACATTAACATAAATGAACAATATCCATGGAGAGTCCATGATCGGGTCATATATAACAAATCCAAAGTTAAATCAGAAATGAAATGTCTGTATGATAGTAGAATCGGTCTATACTATCTTTTAGGTATAATCTTTTAAATTAATGTTTTCAGACTTAGTAAAGTTACAATTCAAAAATTTTCATTAAAAAATATGTTAATTTATTCAATCAAGCAAACGTTGTTAAATATTTTAAAGGGTGATAATCATAATATTAGAAATACAAATAACACATGACTCATGATCATAAAATTGTTTATTCTTTTTTATGTTTGAAAACATTACATTTTCATTCTTCATGCTTCTTCATGTTCAATCAAATTTAAATCTTTGTGAAAATCTGAAATGGCAATAAGCAGACATTATTTTAGACCTCTATTATAATACAGCAAAAATAGAAACAAATATTTTACAGGGGACTTGGGCTTTTCATAAGAGCCTTAGCTGATGATCCACATTTGAAAGCTGCCAAAATAGTTCCTTAGAAAAAAATACATATCAACTGGCATTGCCAAGTGAGAACCGTGTGGAAAGAACAAATGGGTACCCCAAATGCACATTCCGAAGCCTGGGCATTGACATGGTACTACATTACAGTCCACAAGAAGATTCACAACAAATTGTCAGTTGTTTTTTTTTTGTAAATATATGTATATTATATTTGAGTATATCCTCACACACATAATTGCTATGGGAATGTGTGTTTACCAAACATTACATTAATTTGTTTATTGCAAAATTACAATGGAACGACCAAATGACAACTCATTACATTTGTGAATCAAACCAGGCTGTTGACAGTTATCCAACAAAAAAAGGAGATTAATAAATACATACTTCAACTAAAATGTATTTGTATAATTACCTTTTCATCCTTTTGAGTTTATATCTATGGTAGTATAGTATATCTTAGGTAGGCATTCTGTGTACGAAGCAATTGATTTTGCTCACACAAAGGATTATTACGTTCTTTGAGCCTTTCATCTATACTCTGAAAAATAAGGTCAAATTCATGTAGCGGAACAATAAATAATTGGCGATAAATATAGACGAACAGATTAGAAAATAGTATAAATTATTTGTAAATAGAAAGATTTGTAGAGAAAATTAGTTATGTTTACATTTCGATTTCATAATACTATAGTTACTTAACAACATTTTATGTAATAATACTTATTTTTGGCACTCATTTTAATGTATTATCAATCTATGGTAAGAACAGAAAACGTTAATTTTATTTATCGAAAAACAAAACTTTAAACTGCCAAAATCACGAGCAAAGATAAAAAATAATGACAGTTATCCAACAAAAAAAGGAGATTAATAAATACATACTTCAACTAAAATGTATTTGTATAATTACCTTTTCATCCTTTTGAGTTTATATCTATGGTAGTATAGTATATCTTAGGTAGGCATTCTGTGTACGAAGCAATTGATTTTGCTCACACAAAAGATTATTACGCTCTTTGTAGCGAATTTCACCAAACTGTCACAAATAGAAAAGACTTTGTGACTTTTTGACACCGATTTTAAAGTATTTTGTAATTTTCTTATAGTGGCAATATAAGAAAATTACATTTTTTTCTGAAAGTGTATGCTGTTGCCTTGCGGCCTTTACAACTTTATCGAAATAGACTCGTGAGTGCAACGATTATGCCGTCGTTAAGGCGGCGCGAAATGCCGCTTCGACGACTGCAGATCCTAGGCACCACAACTCCTCTTTTGGAGGAGGCTCCTCAAGCTAGGAGGGGGATCGATGTGATTCAAGGGCCCCTCTGAAGGAGTTACGAACCTCGGCTTGAACCACTGTCGTAGTGAGGTGAAACGGGTCGTAGCTGAAAACGCCCCTTATCATGGTTTTTTAACCTCGTATACAGAATGTGTATATAACCTCACGCTCGCCGGTGAGCGCGGGGTGCCCTAGTGTTTTGTACTACGTAGGACACTCAATAAGTTTTGAGATATACAAAAAGTGTTCTTGATACTATTAATATTTATTTTACATCTTTTCAAAATATTCTTCATCATGCTCTATATAAAAGTCCATTCGCCTAAACCAACTCTGAAAACACTTTTGCCAGTCTTGATTTGACAGGTCGGAAATCGCTTCTTCGTAGGCAGCCACGGATTCTTCGGCGCTTGAAAAAAACTTGCCTTTTATTTTTTCTTTGACTCTTGGGAACAAATTAAAATCACAAAGAGCTAAGTCAAAGCTGTAAGGTGGGTTACTTAGAGTTTCAACACCAGATTCCTCAATAAATGCTTTCGTTCTAAGGGAAGTATGTGAAGAGGCATTATAGTGATTCAGCATGATTCCCCGAAGCCCGGTCTTTGGTCTTCTCTTCCGCACAGCTTGAAAAGCTTTGGGTAATGCAACTGTAGTATACCATTCAGAGTTGACTGACCTACAATTTTCCAACATTGACGTCGACAAATATCCGCTCCGCGAAAAAAAACTAGCCACTATTTTTTTTCTGACGTTGCGGGGTCTTTGCAGTTTTGTCGGTAACTGTTGATTTCTGATCGTTATATGATAATTCTGTTAGAAGTTTTTTCAATAATCAATAATAAATAAATTTAATCTCAATAATAATAACATAGTAAAGTTAAAAAATATATATTTTCTGTGAGAATTATTTCTACATTTTTTCGCTATCATATGAGCATTATGAGTCGTGCACTGTTGGATTTTTCAAAAAAAAATTTATTGACGTTTGACATAAAATTATCGGAAAATTAGAAGTATAGTTTATGGTTATTAGTGAAAACTTGTGTGTATTTAAATAATTGATGTATTAAGAATGATGTAGAAAGAACATTTGGTTTTACCGAAAGTTGTTTATTATTATTGTCAGATTATTCATTATTAAATTAAATTTATATATTAGTTTATTTTCCTGTGATCACTCCTATATGTAAGACAATATAAACAAGATAACTTTAGGCACATTTACATTAATAAGATATTCAATATATTTTAATTACTGATTCTTGTTCCTATTGCCTCTTGTCCCAACAAAATTTATTAAAATACTATTAGGGCAAAATTTACTTATTAAATGTTTATTCATAATATAGTTATAATATGTAGAATTAATCATAAACGATATTAAATTTATATAAAATCAAACAAGTACAATATAATATAAGCAATTTAAAAAAATAACACTAAAAACTTCAATTATTATATAGTCCCACTCGCCGCGGTAGAGTTCCAAGAACGCTGGATGTGATTTCTCGATGAATGGATATACTTAGCCTTTGATTCAGGAAAGAACCAGCCCTCTTATCGCCAGTTAGAAGCCACTCGAAGATCGATCGCCACTTAGGAGATATATGTCCGTACCAACCGCGCTAAGAAAGTGAGTTAGTATTTGGTGGTACTTGTACTCAGACTTCCAAAAAATTTGTGATGTTAAATGATTTTTGAGTATTTTTCGACAAAGTATCAGTGTACAGATTTTGGAACGACGATACGACACGATAGAGAGAGAGAGTAGATTGTAACTACAAACAAAATCTGGTGACATGTAATAATTCATCCCTTCATCTGAGCCATGAAGAAATCATTAAAAAAGAAGTTCTATGCGATGAGATATTTTAGGAATAAATGGAGCTCAAGAGTAGAGAGTTTATTACTTTGAGTGGTATAAGAAAGATGCTGATAAACATCTCCTGTTTCACTTCCCACTATTTTACCTATAATTTTTAAAATCCTTTAGTTTCAGAATTCACTCATATTTATACTTATAATACTAATTATACGATTACTCTATAAAGATCAGAGAGTGAAGAGGCAATGCAACACATGCCGGGCATAGATTGGTTATTTTGAATTTTAAACGTCTGTGCCGTGATCGTGTGGTGGCGAAGGAAGAATCAAATAATATCATCCCACGAATGTCGTAATCAGTGATAAAAACCACGAGAAAGATCTTATTGCTTCCGATATGAAGCGGTATAACAATCTCGCTATGATCAATACCTCCCAGTTAATATGATCACCAATCAGCCAAGCTATCGACCGTTACATGTTGATAAAGGATCATTATGTGTCAAGGTCAGAAATGAAACGTAAAGCTAAAATGCTAAATATACCTTTATCATCTATCATTTATACAGGCGGTTCAAAAAATAATGTAAACTTATTACAAACATTCCAAGAGAATTTCTTTTTAGTTTCTATATGTCGTTATAGTTACAAGTTACAGTCTATATACGTCCCACTACTGAGCAGCTTCTTCTCATTACTGAGAAGGTTTTAGGGCAAATAAATTTCCTCCTCATTGTTTGCAGTTCTTGAATTAATTATTTTAATCAAAATATAAAATACTCGTATGTATATACATGTCCTAGCTAAGTTCGACCGCTGCAACAACTTACGAATAACGTTGAAAGCCACTAATTGTATAGGAGTTAAAAGGCCGTTTCCCCATTAGCAGTGAGGCGATGTGTGCTTTTGTCTTACAGGTGTCGATACTGTAAAAAAATACTGTAGATTTCTTGACTTGATATGCCATGATAGGGCAAGTGGCATGCGATGTTTTTTTTTTAATATTAATTTGATCGTCAATTGAAGACGATGCAGTGGTATTTATAACCATATTTGCGAAAATGAAAAAATAGAGAGAATAGAAATCTATTTTTTCATTTTCATAAGAAGAAATGAATACGGGTGAATATTATATTGTTGCCGGATCGTTGTGAGACTATCGCGTTAATTTGAGAATTGGACTGTTAATTTGACACTGCTATTAATTTGGATACCTAGGACAAAAAATATAGTTATAAGACAAATCATAAAATAGTGACTTATCATGATATAACAGTAAAAACTTTATTTTGGATAGCAAATGAGATCCATATCAGACAAGAAATTAGAACAGTCTGATATGTCCCGGTAGTTTATAATCTGCTCAAATACAAAGATCGGACAACTACATCAGCGACATTCGGTTCAACCATTTTCACAGCGCTAGCTTTCAACCAGCCAACTAGTGAAACATTGAATGATAAACGATGGGCCTATGCGTCCTCAAACTAACGGGCTAATTTAACCATCTGCATATACTTGATAGAATCAGGCGTTACTTTGCGGAAATCCATTTTAATATATATAAAATATACATAAAATATATATAGGCGGGAGGTGCTATTCAATCCATGTAAGACACATCATTGTTTTTAGTTAGCGGAAGGTTGCAAATTAATTAATATCTTTATTATCTGCATATACTATAATATATTTATATGATTTGATGCGGTGCTCTCCGCTCTCTGCGGTGCAATCCGGTGCATAAATATTCTACTGTAAGTGATACGGCTTTTCTTTATTGAAAAAAGCCGTAATATTTTCAGAATATATCAAGGCCTCATGTCATATTTCCTTTAATATCATAAAAATAATCACCAACATCATCATTACAGACCTTCATAAGTCCACTGTTGAACATAGGCCCCCAGAGATTGCTACAAAGCACGGTCCTGAGCCACCAGTGTCCACAGAACGAGACGTCAATCGACAGATTCAACTCGGCTGGGCAGCGTTCGTGAGATTACGACGCATCTTCTCGTCGGGCATACCTCAAAATTTACAAACAAGATTCTACAACCATTGCGTGTTTCTAGCGATGACCTATGGATCAGAGACGTGGTCTTCCACTGCTGGCCGTATGAGGAAATACGAGGTCACTCAGCGTGCTATGTAGAGGGCTATGCTCGAGATTTTTCTGCGTGAAAGACTTAAAAACGAGGATATTCCCAGTAGAACCAGAGTAACCGATATAACCCAACTGATTAGTAAGCTGAAGTAGCAATGTGCCGGCTATATAGCTACAAGAACCGAAAACCGATGGGGAAGAACGATTTTCGAGTGACAGCCTCATACCGGCAGGCGAAGTATAAGGCGTCCCCCCACTAGATGGAGTGACGACCTGGTAAGACATTGAGGAAGTTGATGGATCAAAAAATATGAATCAATAATAAAATATAAGGCTCTTTAAAGGTTATTTACGTGTTAGAGCCATGTTGCGTATTATGGTTGTAGCACGAAGGGGTTACATAATACGGTTCTTTCGTGTAATCTTATTATTTTCGTTACTACTTAGATATACCTTATTTATGAAATTTAAGTAACGAACTAACTCGAAGTCCACCTGATTCTAAGTTTCTACTGCATCCTGTAGACATATGCAGCCAGAACCGATGCATTGTAACCTCTGAAAACTAAGATGGCCTCACAGCCGAACGATACAAAGCACTGCCATTTGGTGTTAGGAATAGGAAAGACAACGGTGCTTACCCAGAGGGACTCTTAAGCAGAAAAGGACTGCTTAAGAGGCCCTCTAGGTTCTGCCTCGTACTCTTCTTGGATTGCACGAAACATCTACAAAATATTAAAAAAGGAAGTACAAAAATTTTTCTTCTTCCTCTTTTTTAATAAATAACTATGTACTTTGACAAAAATAGATTTTTAAATGGATTTAAAAATAATCTGGCTTAATTGCGGCTTGGTTTTTATCGCGGCTACTGTAATCGAAAAGGGACTTTCAATTTCTTCTTTTACTAGAGGAACCCTTTGAAAGTGACCCGTATTTAGCAAAAAATATCTTTGCATTCAGAGGCGTCGCGTCCGGTCGCCTTTCGTCCACCATCCGTGGTTGATTGCGGTCGATCCGTGAATAATACCCACTTTGTGCTCAATAAAACTTTTCCTCCCTTGCCCCTATATTGGAAATTGGAAACAATGCCTTTGAGTCACAATTTTTCAGTCGTTTCTCCTCGAGCGCAGGAAACTGTGGGGTATTATATCGTTCCTTTGATATGAGTCTAAACGTGATATCGTTTCAAATGAGAACGGCTTGTTTAAAATTTCGGTCGTATTTTTGTATTAAGTCTAGCTTTAATTTTTTTATTATTTAATAAAAATATATTTCTAGTACGAGTTATGATACTACTCTATACTCAGCTTAGAATATTAAGAAAAACTTACCTATTCTCTTATGTATTTTTTTTAAGTTGGATAGTTTAAAACAGGCCACGCTCGAATAAAAACCGTTAATTCACAGCAATTCACGCCTAAGGTGTAATTTCCTACAAAGGCTGTATCCATCGGCACAATGAACCACGGTCAGAGAAAAATCATGATCCTGGAACAGTCTACTGTAGGGGTAAATTACAGTCAGAAATTTATAATGTCGGCACTCCTCTTGTAGCGGCGTGGCAAAATACAAAGCAAGGCACTTCTTCACGGCCTCCATCTCCGAGCGTTATTAACCAAGCTCTAGTTTAACATATCTACCTTAAAGTCGTGTGGTCTTAGGTTGAAACCTTTTTGTTTTTTCACCTTACCGAAACCGAAACATCTTAAACTTAAAATACACTTAGGTATTCCATCGTATACGGGATAATGAGGACAATTGAGGCCTGATGTATTCGCAGATACATCCCAAATGGCACAAATCTACATAGTATGACATCTAATATCCGTCAACCTCCCCATGCCAAAAAAACAATAAACAGCACCAACCTGCCTTGGAGCACAGTTAATTATAATCTATCATCATTATCATCTTCACTACAGCCCATCACCATTCCACTGCTGAACATATAGTGACATAAAGCACGGCCTGTACCACTTGCACTTTTAGATTTGTAGATTTCTATTAGTGGGGATCGTTCAAAATTGCACTTGCCAGTACATGGCTGTAACTTCAGTCAGTCCTTTAAGCTGAAGTGGGAATGGGCCGGCCACTGTCACACTGTATTTTTTGATCTTTTTAAATTAAAAGGCGATTTAGAAAGCAAAGGTATAAAATTAAGTATTTTTAGTCTCCATAACTAAAAAATTCTATAATATCATAATACCATTATCAAAATCGGCAAATTTAATTTAGAAGAAAAATATTCACTACAATTTAATACAATTTGTAATTATTATTAACCATAAAATGAATATGAAACGTTCAGCTTATTTAAAGAAAAAGGTGAACAAAAGGATCTGTCACATTATTTCAATACGGTCTATTAAACGTTTTCGTGTTATATATCGATTCTTTTAATTATTCAGGCATGTGTTAATGATCTATGCGATGTTTTTTTCAGCGCCTTGTGTCTGATTCATGATATTTCAAAACAATGCCAATTACGAAAATCTCAGACCTTTACAATAGATAATAAAAAGGTAAGCTGGATATTTGAGCGCCATAACGACTTGTGAAACACATCATAATTTATAAGATTCGATTAAACTTCTTTAATAATTTAATTTAAAATAAAAAACGTATTTCATAACATTTAAATTAAGCCGAATTCGAAATAATCTTGAATTCAAAGCGCATCAATTTTTACCGGTCGATTAAACAATAGTCGGCCCAAAGTATCCTCAAATTAGACAAAGGCGGTATTAATACGGAAGCCATTAAATAGAGATAAGCACCACAGCAGATTGGGTGGCGCCCTACGGGTGGTATTAGCCCGTAAGTCCTGATAACTAAAAGCTGGGGGTTTGTGGGAAGAATCATAGATTAGTTGTCGATACACTCAAGCGCACTAATATTATTTATGTCAAAAGCAATAATTTTTTTCTTAATATTTTTTCAACTAAGTACATCATTTCAAATACATGGCTCCCTAACCAGCTGTGTTATTTTTTCAAGGAACTCCATTGTCTCAAATTACCGAAGTTGGTCCTCCTTAAAAACGCTCATTTCTTTAAAGAAGTGAAAAATAAATAAAGTGTTATGTATTAAATATAAACTCATGTCGCTAATGGTGTTTTAACAGGTAGATATTTAAAATTAGAAAAAAATATATTAATTCAATCTTAATTCTACAATATGTTTTAATCGCCTCTTTTCTACCATACTGTACCCAATCACTCGTTTTACTTTTGCTTTCAATAATTTACAAATTACAAATACTGTATAATACCGTAAATATCATTTCATAAATTAGTCGTCTTGTTTAACTGTGGTAGCTCAGGAGCTTAGCGCTCGTCGTAAATGACACAGTCACAATCATACAATCTTGAATTTGGTCCCCGTCAGCAACAATTTATACTGTTTTAACATTTTTACGAAAGTACAATATTATTAATTTTAGCTTTTTAAGTGCTGACTTACCATATTGGTCATGAAGGAAATAAAACCTGCATACCATGAAAAATATTTTGATAAAATACTTGCTCCATAACCCTCTCAGATCCGAAATGTGACTGACCAGACCTATGCCCAGTAGCGAGACGTTTAAAGGCTGTATCTTCAATAACCTTTTATTATATATTTTCAGGATATTTAAAAAAACATAAAAGTAGAAAAGTAAATAAAAGTGATGTCGCGTCTGCAACCGCGGCACATTCTTTGCGCGGAGTATCGCAGGCAGGGTGGCGTCTGTGTCGCTAGTAATTGGAACGCCGCCGGCCAGCCGGCTTGCCGTTCGACAATCAACACGACGTGATGCGAAATCCGATGCGTCCGCACTAGATTGCCGCCGTAATCATTATCATGGGGTGATTTAAACTCCAAGGCGCCCTACAAAATGTACAAAGATGAAGATAATGATATCGAAAAAATTGCGGTAATGCGCGATTTCTTTATTTGAAAAATATTTACTTTTCCCATGGAAGTATAAAAAAGGCGGACTGAATTTTGCTAAGACTGATGCACTGCAATGGCGGCGGTGTAAGTACGGAATAAAGGGTTACCATGTGAAACAAATTCCCCGTTGTTTTATGAAACAATTTATCTAAATATAGCATAACTTTGAATCAAAATTATAAGTACGTAAATAATCCTATAAATCACGTAGTTGAGGATGGAAAAAATCTAATAATCTAGGTTGTTACTCCATCGCAATCGAAAAATTATATTTCGCTATTGGAACGAAATTTCTTTTTAATAGGTACCTAACTAGCCAAATATGTATGTAATGAAATCGTAGAAGTCGGAAAACCAACTTCTTAATTTTTTCCGCATCGATTTAAAACTTTGCAAATGTACGTAATACTGATGACAGTATAATAATTTTATTCCGTCGACATTCTAATTGTATATGATCCGATGACGGAACTATAATGTTGATATTGAAAGTCTTCATTACGTTTGCAGCGCAACGCCGAGTTCTACGGTCGTAAAATGTAATTTTCCCTATAAATACATAATTAACAACGTTACTCATGTTTTGTTTTCGGAAAAAATGGCAAACTTTATTTATGGCAAAAAATTCATAAATGATTATAATTACTGCCTTATCTTTTTCTCATAAAACCTTCACAGTTCTTGCAAAAAACGACGCAAGACGGTATAGTTCTTTTTTGTTTTGACTGACAAATACTCCTCGCGGACGACGTTTGTTGCGTAAAATGCAGCTCGACTTATTATTAGTGTGAATGTGTACGTAACCGCAAGCGAGCCGACTTATTTGGGTGCTTCACTGGGTATGTAGCAAGATTCAATCCACCTTTTTATACGTCCATGAAATTTACCTTTCAATTAGTCTTCAGTACACAAAATACCATTTATAAATCAAACTACGGGAACGAGTCTACCGCTAGTAGCTAAGAGTTCTCAATGTAGTAACATTGATCCCCTTTACCATTTACCACCACTTGTCTGCAGTTCAACAATTTAAGGCGACTATTTTTAATTCGACGTCAGAAACCGAACGAGCACCAGTATACCCACACTTCGTTACAAAATAAAATGGAACGTAACGACATAAGATACGTTTCTCGAATATAGATATCAGGCATTAGAGGATTAAAATTAACGATATTTATCATCATAATAAAGTCAAAAAAACCTAAAACCCTTAATTATCATTCAATTTAAACAATTCTACACAGCTGCGCACCCATGCAAACGGGAGTTAGGGCGTCCCCCCAAGGTGACGCACACCAGCTCGTCCCCGTTGGTGTGGAATGCAGCGCGCAAAGCGGCGATGGGGACCGCCACCCGTCACGCACAGCCCGACACGGCGGAAGGTGGAGGACGGAGTGCAGAGATGGCACGTGGAATGTTAGAGGGGGCATGAGAGATAAGACGAATGAGTTGATCGAAATAATGAAAGAAAGAGAATTAGATTTCGTGTGTATGTCGGAGACTAAATGGAAAGGCAGTGGTACTAAAGAGCTCCCTGGCGGGACGTTAGCTATATGGTCCGGAGTCCCGGAAAGCCAGAACGCCTGCCAGGGAGTGGGGGTGCTGTTGTCGTCCCGGTTGGTCGATATATGACTGAATACAAGGTTGTGAACTCAAGACTTCTCTGGGTTCGCTTTAAACTGGGACTGACGAAGTTATTCCTTTTGGCTGTTTATGCACCGGTAGCTTCGTCGTCCAGGGCTGAGCTGGAGGAGTTTTGGGAGAATGTAAGAGAAGTTCTAGATTTGGTTAAGGGAAACGAAAGAACTGTTGTATGTGGTGATTTGAATGGATGGGTAGGTATCGCTCGACCAGGATACGAGTCGGTGCTTGGAAAGTTTGGCGATAAAAGAGTTAATGATGCTGGCAAACTTATACTGGCTGTATGCAAGGAAAAGGGTCTTCTTGTGACAAACACTATGTTTAATCACAGGAAAATCCATATGTACACTAGAGAAAGAAAGAATGAGAGAAGTATGATTGATTTGTTCCTGGTGGATGACCGACTGCGAAAACAGGTGATGGATACACGAGTGTTCAGGGGTTTGTTAGATTTAGGGGTTTGTTCGCGGGTTGGCGCTACCGAACGGCAGTAACAGAACCACAGTCGGTCTGTCGCATCCGAAGCTGGAAGCTTCAGGAAGCGGATACTAGGGACAAATATCACACGAGGGTAGCCGAAAAGCTTGACACCATCGATGGCAGGAAAGAATGTGTGGAGAAAACATGGCAGAACCTTAGGGATGGAATGGTAAGTGCAGCGGAAGAAGTATGTGGAACGACAAAAAGAGGTAGTAGTAAAAGAAGAGATGCATGGTGGAATGATGAAGTGAGAGAAGCTGTAAAAAAAGAAGAAAAAAGCATGGTTAGACTACTTGGCTTCTAGTAACGATAAGCATATGAGAGAGAAGATGAAAGAAAGATATAAGCTGCAGAAAGTTCATGCGAAAACATTGATTGAGGAAGTACGTGAAAGGTGTAGAACAGAAGCGGACGAGAGGTTGTCGCACAACTTTAAGGAAAACTCCAAACTCTTCTGGAAAGGGGTTGGAGGATCCCGGAGTGGTGCGACAGCCTTAAGAATGAACAAAGTGCTTTCGAGAACCAATGACGTCCTCTCAGAAAAATCGGACGTCATGCAGCGATGGAGTGAATTTTATAGAGAAATGTATGCGTGTCATGATCTTAGTGAAGGATCCGGGGGTAACGCCATGACTGGCACGCCAGACACGGACCTCGATGACACTGAGGTCATCAGCATGAAAGAGATTTAACGTGCGATTCGAAGTTTGAAATGTGGTAAGGCTGCGGGACTAGACAGAGTTACTGCTGAAATGGTCAAGTACGGTGGGCCTCGCGTCTGGGATAGCTTTCGTCTGCTGTTCAACTTGTGCTGGCGGACGGGAGATGTCCCGGATGATTGGCGATCCGCGGTCATTGTGCCTTTATATAAAGGTAAAGGTTCACATTTAGACTGCGAGTGCTATCAGGCGATCAGCTTGACCAGTTTAGCAAGTAAAGTTTACTCGAAGGTTTTGACACGTAGGATGCAAGAGAAATCGGAAAGATTCTTATGGGAGGCACAATGCGGATTTAGACCTGGAAGAGGATGCACGGATCAAATGTTTTCTCTCCGCATAATCACGGAAAAGCTTCTGAGTGTTAACCAGAGGATTTTCTGTGCTTTTGTGGATCTGGAGAAAGCATTTGATAAGGTTATAAGGAAGAAAATGTGGGAACTGTTGCCGGGATATGGTGTGGATGGTCGATTGCTAAGGGCTGTGCAGTCACTTTACTATGACTGTAAAGCCTGTGTGCGGGTAGGGCATGACCTGTCTCCCATGTTTAGCGTCCAAGCGGGCGTAAAACAGGGTTGTGTCATGTCTTCCTGGCTGTTCATACTGTATCTCGACAGCTGTTTACAGAAGCTGAAAAATAGCTGTTTGGGTGTGAAATTGGGTGACATAAAAGTAAATTGTCTGCTGTATGCTGATGATGCAGTGCTTATTGCATAAGCAGAACTGCAGGCATTAGTCACGTGTATGAAAGAGGAATGTGAAATTAAAGGTCTCCGTTTGAATGCTAATAAAACTAAGGTTCTGGTATTTGAAAAGGACGAAGAGAGAACGAAATGTGAAATATGGGTAAATCAGGAACGTCTAGAACAGGTAAATGAAATTGTATACTTGGGGAGTGCTTTCAGCCGGGATGGAAGATGTGATTTAGATGTGGATAGGCGCGTCGCTGCCGGAAACAAAGTCAATGGTGCCCTGAATGCATTAGTCAAAAGGCAAGGCGTGGTGAAGAGTGCACGCCTTGCAATACATAACGCAGCGTTGGTACCGACTTTGTTATATGGCAGCGAAACCTGGGTATGCCAGAAGAAGCATAAAAGCAAGTTGAATGCAGTGGAGATGCGATCTCTTCGTAAAATGTGTGGCGTTACCATAGCCGATCGAAAGCGAAACGAAGAGATTCGCAATATGGCAGGATTGAAAGATGACCTTATCACAAAAATTGATAGGGGCGTACTCTAATGGTTTGGGCACGTTGAGCGAATGAGTGAAGACCAAATAGTGAAGAAAATATATAGAGCGAAAGTAAATATTAAAAGGTGTCGAGGTAGACCGAGACTAACTTTCGAAGACCATGTGAGCAAATTGCTCGAAGAGGGGAAGGTCAAGAGTACTCGGATACCTAGAAGAAGCGAAAGAGGTATGTAAGGATCGTGACACTTGGCGATCTGTTCTCTCTGGCTACCTCGTTACGGATTGTGCGTGAAGATAAGTAAGTAAGTAAATCATACAGTCCTACTCCCGTCGAGAACGTTGGCTGCATTTGAGCGAGAAAAGAACCAACCTTCTTATCAGCAGCGACAAAGATAAGTCGCGGATACAGCTCCTTCAGATACTTTACCGCACGTGGACGCCACGGACCGATAGTCTCTGAGGCAAATGGCACAAATACGTAGTCATCTCTCAGAGACTCATCCTTGCGTCACTTAGGGTGTTACCACACCAACCGATCATTCGTTGATCGAAGGCATCGATCGATTGTAGAATACATTAGTCGACGTCGATTGCGCTGCTTGATTAGTCGAGAACCGCACCGCTTCTTTCACCGCTCCTTATTGTCACCCGCAGGCGCCTCCATAATAATAATACGACCAAGACCGTACTGGCAGCAATAATAACGCATCTACTGAATACATTTTACTGATGTACTAATACCGATGTTGAGCCCACAACCACATCGATTGATTGATCGATGATTAAACAACGTTGTGTCCACCAGTATCCATCGATCAACTAAAGCTATCACACCAACCGATCGACATCGATCGACGTCGATCAATGGCATCGATCGACGATCAATCGATTGGTGATCTACTCAGTTTAGCCGCCTCTAAACGAGATTTTTAGTTTATTTAAATCCTATGCAAAATGACATACACCCATAAACATATTCCGCTATAATATATTAATAAATAAATAAAAAATAATTTCATACAAAATTAAATTTCTATTGTTAATATTAAAAACACAAATATACCCATAGTACGATTGACTTATTTTATATTCCCGACGTATCGAGCACCTTACAGTACCCAAAGTCACGGGGGGGGGAGGCTGAGGTGTTCATATTAAAATTATAAATTTTTATTCCAATCTACGCAATACGATCTTATAGATAATATCTTGAAATCTTGCAGTTGTTTGCTTGGGTTGGGATTACTTATTCATTATAGGATCCCAAGCAGATGGTAGCACCCAGCCATCTTCTCTATTAAAATTAGGATGTTTTTTGATTTCAATAGCCTCGCGAATCATCCTTGGAAGGAATCGGTATTCTTTAGCGATGATTTCGCGGTCTATCATATCTGATGTAGTGACGGGGGCGATCCTATACGTGTTTACAGACTGCAAAATTCCCAGAGTGTCAATTCTTCACATCAGCTATGTGTTATTTAATGCGACTCTTTATGGATCTTTCAGTTTTATGTTATTCATTTACGTTTTTTCGTAGCTTTTTAATTTATTAACTAACGGCGCCATTGATAGAAATATCATTTAAATTTTAACAGATTTCATATAGGAGCTAAGTGTTAAATAAAGAGAATAAAATGATAATGTATATATTACAGACAGTAAAAGCAAATAAAACATAGAACTATTACTTCTAGGGAATTATGCGCGGAATATGGCACAATATTGTGAAACTACACTAAACTTTTAAAACACATTAAAACTCCATCGCTGATTAGCTAATTGTTCACTGTATTTTATTACAACTCAGGACGCATAGTCAAAAGTTGTCTTTATTTCATCATTATAAAATAATTCACTCATCACTCTTCACCAAGTCCGCTTTACGTGATAGAATATACCTTATTGGCAAATTGGAGTATTGGAGTAGGCATGTATGTATGTATTATTTACTACTACTATATTGAAGTAGGCGTGTCGTAAAGTAGAAACCTCGTTTGGGTAAACGTCCCAGGCTATATGGAGAGACGATCTGCGCAAGGCAGTTGACAGCAACTGGATGCACGAAACCAAAGGTCAGGCTAAATGGCGCGCTTTGGGAAAGACCTATGTCCAACAATGGACTGCTGCAGGCTGATGATGATGATGTACACATTATTGTATTATTATGTAAATTATAATTAATCAGTATTGTGATAGCGACAGTATTCGAACGAAGCTCATTCGCAGAGCAATCGGTAAGTTACGCCAACTGCAGCTAATTTTCGTTAGGTCATTTTCTGAAGCTAAGAATGCTTCCATGTTTTATTTGTGTTCAATTGGTTAGAGTTGACTTTTATTAAATGTTATTTTATTTTTCGTCATAACCACCATTTAGTGCAATACACTTGGAATAACTTTTCCGATTATAATTCCTTTCCTTAAGCACTCTTCATCCTGAGCACCTGAAATTCCTGTACTGCAGAGTGACAATTATTTCATAATTTTAAAATCTCTCTCTCTTTTCAAATACTCAATATCGGAAAGAAATAGAAATCACTAGGTCTGATGAATATGGAGGACGCTCTATATCTTTTATGTCCTATCGTATGTTATCCACCCATGCAGCAACGGTATGCTTGTCTTTCCTTATTGTCCCTTGACTATTCCAGATAAGCGAGCTCATGATCTGACCGGTTAAATATCATAGTGGTCATTTCCAAGTCATAACTAGGAAAAATCTTAGAATAATCCTTTTTTTATAGAATAAGGGTGACAAACGATCACACGGTCCACCTGCTGGTAGGTGTATGCTGACGCTCACAGACATCCAGATTTATCCTCGATTAAAAATAAAAACGCAGATGCGTTGTCACCCTGAGGACTAAGATACACACAATACAAACACACACAAACAAGGCATTTGCCTTGTTTCCAGTAAAGAAGGGTCACCGGATCTCTACACTCACAATTCGAAACACAGCAGTATTAAGCTGCTATTTTACGCTGGTATTATTCTATGAGAGCGTGGTCCTTCCCCAGTCGAACCGACACATTCGTGCTACAACCATAATAAAGATGCAGCGTGGCTCTACCACGTATAAAGTAAAAAATCCTAAAACAAAATCACAGACTGTAACTTTTGTTTCGAGAACGATATAGTGAAACCACATTTTTTTTCTGTTGTAATAAATCGAGACACAAACTAATCAGGTCATTGTTACATCAGTTCCAAGAAGCTTCGGGAAATTTTCTCCCGTTTCTTTTTTGCTCATTGGTGCTTACATTCTTTATTATTACATATTAATGCGTTTAATTTTTGATCCCCCAGAGTTTTATGCACACCTTTTATCAGAATCTATGTTACTCTGGCAATAAAACATACCATAAGATGACAATTTGCTAAAAGAATGTTTTCAATTTTATTTATATCGGTAGGTGATGTCGTAAGGCGTCTCTAGTAAGTCATATTTGGTGGTTGTTAATTTAAATTCGATATTAGAAACATAAATATGTAGTTTAACTTAGTATGAAGCTCTTTAAAGTGTAAACAATGTAAGATAAAATACATAAACCTTTTAGATTTCAACCTCATCTATGCGCAACACAAACTGCTAACTCTCGAATGGATGCCACTGGCGACTCTGGCAATACCTTTCCTTACCTTACCTTACCAGGTTAATTAGGGATGGTATCGCCAGAGTCACCACTAAATAAGCATCTAATAAGATAGAGTACAAGCAACTCTTTCATTTCATTACATACATATCTGCTGGCTCATTTTAAAAAAAGTCATAATATGTCCAGATTATAATATACTGGAATAAAATGCTAAGTAGGCAAACATTTTGACAATTAGCATTGAAAAAAGATTTAGTTACTTTTAAATAATCCTATTGGCTTTTAGGTTCCAAAAATATAAATTAATTTTTATTATTTGAGCACGATAAATCTCTATACAAAATTGAAGCAAACATTACGTCTGTTGTCATTACATCACATTATATGAAACTGACTGTCACAACCCTCGTTTTTGGTTTCAAGCACTTCGCAAAATTGAACGCATTTTCCGAGAGTTCAAACACTTGTGTTCCACTTTCAGAAAATGTCTTTTATTTTATCGTACAATTAAAATATCGCTTTTAATGATTTACTTCAAGATTCAGTATTTTTGATTACAATATCAATTTTATTTCAAATTGAGAACAAATATTACATCAAAAGCTTTAATTACTTTAACAGATGTAAAGCTTAGAGTGTGTAACATTAAGTCGTGGATGCTAGCGAATATTTGCCCCACTAAATGGTAGTGCCATTACAATAACATACTGTGAGGCATTCCATCTTAGTCGTCAAAAGTGGCAACGCATCTCGTAAACTTCCTTGTTTGAAATTGGCTACAGGTTCATCCGTGGAGTTCACTAGTACGATCTGATGGACTGTCAGTTGGTTAATCACTTCAATTTTATAAAAAAAACTCATAACTACATCAGTGTACTGAAAAATGTGTAAGCGTAATAGAAAAATATTTTTTTTAAATATTTAACTGCAAGCTTTCAAGACACACCAGCTCAAAACATCAAAATAAAGCTGCCTTATTTCGTATGGGATATGTAGGAAACCTAAGACCTTTTTTACCGTGAAAGAAATTAATGTATGTAATTTAATGTATTTTATTTCACTTAACCAACATTATCCGTATGGTACAGTGGCTTCGCAAGATAATCAATATAAGGCGATGTCAAGGTTTATTTATATGCGATTTTTAAAATTACATCACTTATTTAAGTATTTATCAATGACTACCTACGATCTGGTGAGGTATTAGTCTAGGACTAACTTATAATACTCAAAAAAAGTAAGTGAAAGCGAGAGTGCCACCTGGTGGCGTAAGAGAATCCATCACTTTATTTTGTCACATAAGTGTCATATACTCGTAGAGGCCACTGTAGAAAGCACAAAGAATCATGTCCATTATTGATCTGAAAATTTTCTAACGCATGATGTAAAATATCTTAAATAATTGCATATTTTTTTCTTATTTCGTATCGCATAATTGAATTTTCAAATAAAGCCAGGGAAAAAGTTATGTTAGTTTGTTTATTCTCAATAGACTTTTGGAGACTTTTGTGTTTTACAATGACTCAAAGGCCCAGAAGCCATGCCAAAATATATTAAAAACGTGTTTTCCACGTTCCGTTTCAGACTACAAAAAATTTGTTCATTCGTCATGTGGTTTATGAATGTTCAAAATAACCAATTTCTTTTTTGTAACTTATTAATTTATATATTTATATATTATTTATATTTTCATGGTTTTAACAATGGTGTAGAAAAAAAATAAGTGTACAGACCTTATCTGACAGTTGTACCTTAAAATGTTATTTACTTATTAGCATTTTTCCCTGGCCTTTAAATTAAAGGATGATAAGTTATTATGTTATTATAAACAATAATTGTTTTTATACAACAGTAGTTGTAGGTAGACGCGACCTGTTAAAGGAATCAAGTGACATGTCAATCAATGTATGGAAAGTGGGCATGATTCTTTGGCGGCTCCGTGGCGCAAGGGCTTAACAATGAGTTGCAGCGCTTGACGCCGTTTGTTCTAATCCCGCACGGAACAAGTATTTGTATGGCCTACATATAATTGTTCCAGATCTGGATGTTTGTCCGTCAGTGTCAATGTATGTTTGTAAACTGCCTCCACGATACGGGAGAAAATACTAGAAATATTTAAAAAAATAAAAATGGTGCATTTATTGGTGCAATATCTGCACTTTTAGCCGTTGGTGGTATAATCAGGATATGTAATTCACCTTCTATGTAATACATCTGCAGCACCATACTCTCCCAAGGCGCCAACACAGTTGAATATTGTTAAAAATTTATCTTCGTTGTAACATCAGTATCACTTATGATAACTTTTTTCAAATATTCATGTAAATTAGTAAAGTTACAGTCAATAATAGCACTACTTCTTGGTAAAGGCCTCTTAATTCAAGAGTGGTTTCTAGAAAAAATATTAATTAAATAGTATTAATTTAGTTGCAACTTAAAAATTTAATGTGTAACTGTAAACCCTTGAATGTAAATAAATTTAGCAAAGCAAATAGCAAAGATAATTACAAATACATCTGTGAACCACAGACCATTATAATGACCACTAAACACTGGTCAGAGAATTTATCGTCGACCTATAAACCCAATAGCTCACAGCGTACACTGTGACCATTAGCCTTGCACAGAACAACTTAGGTCAAATCAGCCCGAAAATTGCATCCACTAATTACCCCTTTCACCCTATCTATTTTGTGTTACTGTGACCTCTTCATTTGTGTATATTAAACTGAGCAAATAACATTTATGAAACCATTTCAGTGCAAAATATCTTTATAGTATACTTCAATACAGAAGAGATTTTCGATCTGACTTTATGTACTTTTTGTATGTGTGTTACGCAAATTTTCGTCATTTTTGAACGTTTTAATGATTATTTTTTCTTTCTTTCTTTCTTTCATTAATTTTTGTTCCTTGCATAATTCCTGTGATTTTATACATTTTTCGGAATGGTAAGATATAGGAAATTTCAAATAAACCTCCTATTGGCCTTTGTGTTGTTATATGTTGTCAGATATAGATATATGTTGGCAGTTGTTATATGCGGCGGTGGTCACCATCAGGCAATTTCGCACTGCTTCGAATGCCCCTTCTTCTGTAAAAAAATATTGACAGAATGCAGTAAATCACGGTATAAATCAAAAAATCTATCTTTTTTGACAAATGGCAGCCTACATTAATAAATATATGGCGCAATGCGAATCGCAATAATATTGACAACTATCAATAATGTTCATTCTTAAATTAAAAAAAATCTGATCAATAGTAACCAACAGACGTTACACTATTTGACTTTCTCGATACAAAACACTAAAAGTGTATAAGCAACAGGAGGGATAGCAACGCGTCAACAAATCGTACAATGTTTTGTTGCCGACCACCCGTATGTTCCGATACGTTTGTTTATTTACGAACAAGTTTATAACATCTAGGGATAACCATAGCGGCTTCAGAGTATTTCTATGACTTGATAACTTCTTTAGTTAAAAAGTTGTTTACATGATATACCAAAAGTTGTTGAAATATTTAGAAGCTTATTTATTTTATATTACATCTTAGATGAAAACAAAATGATAGTCATTGATCATGATCCTTTATTATAGACTGCCTCGTTGGTCTAGTGGTTGTAGTAGTGCAACTGCTGATCGTGAAGCCCTGGGTTCGAATCCCGGGTCGGGCCAAAAAATTAATTATTGAGTTTTTCCGTACCAAGAAATTCTCAGTAGTTGCCCGGAGTCAGGAAGTTGGCGATGTCTCACCCCCGTGCCTCGGAAAGCACGTAAAGCCGTTAGTCCTGCATCTGATCTCTCTCCAGTCGTATCGGTTTACCGTCCCATCGGGTTATGAGAGTGAGGGAATAGAGAGTGCACCTATGCTTGTGCATACACTTGGGCACTATAATCCTGTCCTGCGCCGATGCCGTTGAGGCAGGCCGCCGTGGCCGGAATTCGGTCTGGAGGACATTGTTATTATTGCTAATAATATAGAGATTATCTGTCACATCATATCGTAATGTATAAACAAACAAATTAAGTTGTAAATAAGACATTATAGAGGAACATGGTAACACAAATTAAGCCAAAATTGTGTGAAAACATATGTGTATAGTTTACATACCTGGATATACTATGATCGATCCCCTTGACTTCAAATCCGAGTTCGTCTTCAATCTAATTGAATAAATATCGCAACAAACATGGGTTCGTTCGAATATTTCGATATCGAATATTTACTTTGAGGTACTATAATGTCCTGCGAAGTTTTGTAAATATTCGGAAGTGTGCACCGTAGCTGAAATAGGCCAATAAAATATAAAAGTTAGGGGTAGTGTCCAAAACAGCGTAAGCTGAAAGCAATACACATATATAATAATAGTTACGTCGGCTGTAAGCATATAGTAACACGGGCCACCAGTGGACCGGAGAGGAGTAGCCGTAACCCGTAGCCCGATATTTATTCCCGATAGTGAACTGTGTGTCATTCTTTGCGGGGGGAAATCTGCGCATACAAAAACACTACGAAACTCACAAATAACAACATAAGCAAAAAACTAACAATTTCTCGAACAGATATAGAACAATATAAATATGTGAAAATATATAATATGTATATATATATATATATATATATATATATATATATATATATATATATATATATATATATATATATATATATATAGGATAGCGATGACTTGTGCAGATTTGGATCAGTCACGAGATCAAAAAACCACGAGACTATATTGTATAGTGGCAAGCGGCCTCTGGAAGTAAATAGCAATAATTTGATTAAAATTTACTTATAATAAAGTAATCGCCGTCTTCTTTTTTTAAATCTATTGGACATATCTCATTTTGCAGCGAATCCAGTGAATAATTTGACATTTTTTAGGACATCTATTCAGCAACGCTACTACATTTTTAGTCTTGTGTGCAGTGCGGCTGCAATAGTTCAATTACTGTACTACTGTACTGTGTAGGTACGCAAAGCTAAAAATTTATTATCAATATTAATTACAGCTTAGAACCATAATTCTTTAGTTGAATAATAAAGATCTTTTATCTTTAATACAAAATAGCGGCTTTTTCACGCGTTCATTTACGGTTTCAGTATAAAACGGTTACGGCCAAACCTACACACTTCGGCTCTTAGCTGTGTAATAAACGAGTATATACAAATTATCAAACATGCAATAAATTACGAATTTAAGAACGATTATCGTCTTTAATGTTTTTTTTTTTTTTTTTGTTAATAGCTACTGGTGTTACTTTAAAAACTATGACAAAATATATATTTTTACTTAAATAGAAGTTACTTCACCCACATCGGTCCCACAATTTACTTAATGGTAAAGTTAAAATTTTAAATGAGGTTGAATTGTCACTCCGTAGAAATGCAATCCATTTCACCATTAAGTGTTTAAAATCCAGACCGCCCACGAAAAACATTAAAACGGTACTGGCTTAACTCTCAATCACCGATTTGTCGAATAAGCGTAGCAATTACGACAAATCCTCTCTTCAACCCGATAGATCTCTATTTATATGCGAGCTGTGGTAGCTCAGATGGATAACGCTCACTGTAAATATAACAGAACGCGAGTAACCCGTGTTCGATCCCCGCAATAAATGAAATTGTTAATTGCAATTCAATTTTAAGTGCTGAATTACTACGTGCTCGGCGGTGAAGAAAAACATCGTGAGGAAACCTGCATGTCTGAGGAATAAGAAAAAAAATATTTAGAAGGCCTGTGCCCAGCAGTGGGACGTATATAGGCTGTAACTTTACTTTTTTACTTTTAATGAAAATGAAAAGGATTGATTACAAATAAAATAAGATCCTCTTATTTATATAAAGTTACTTTTAAATAAAGAAATACAATTGATAACTAATACAATTAAGTGAACATTATGAAAATAGAGCATTTTCTTTAGATGAGCACAACAAAGTATAATTTACATATCGTGTTTCACGCAAACATGATGTGTAAATTGTAGGTACCCGCATGTAAACTAGACGACCAAATTTTCCGGTCTGCAAGGCACTTTGTGACGTAATGAATTCCCATGTATAAACAACGAACTTAAAACGTATATTCTTTAACTATATTATTGTCAGATTTAAAAAAAATCTACGTTATAAAAGTAATTACGCTTATATACAGCAAGACAAAAGTCATTTTTAACAGACTTCAAAAAGGTATTAGGTAATCAATTCGACTGTATGTTTTTTATTGTGTTATATGAGGATTTTGATGATTCTTTTTTTACCTGAAAGTTAGTACTTCTCTTGTAGTCCATTATAAATTTAATCAAGATCTGATTAGTAGTTTTTGAATTCTCCTTAATAATGCGTACCTATTTGTTCTCATTTTAATTAAATTGAAGTCCGTTGCAAAAAATCTTTTATCACTTGCATTGCAATAAATTACCTGATTTAAGAAAAAAATAATTAAATTTACTAGGTAACACAAACACATTAACTAGGTATTATTAAAATAATAAATTGTAGTAGTCAACCAAATCTAAAAATATATTTTGACAGCTGTCAGACTTATTGCACCAAGCATGCCAACCAAAAAATAGAAACGTACAATATTCGATTCTTAAATAAATCGATATCGATTATTTAGGGTTCATTTATAGTTTGATTGGGATAATCATCATTCATTCATTTCTAGAGGCACAATTATAAAAATTTTAGATTGAAACTAAATTTAAAATAAATTTTTTCAATCACTTTCGGTACTACTACTTGAGCTGTCGTTGTTTAGATTAATTATTTGATTTTCAATTATATTTCATCGCTTCATTTTTCAGATATAATTATTCACCAGGTAGTCCCCTTAACCTACAGGTGACTTTGCACGCTTTAAGAGACACTCAACTGACTAAACTAAAGTTGGCTGTGAACCGACTTACCCCTACCACCGCTGACTCGGGGACGGAGTGAGTCGCTATTCTGAGCTCATTCCTTTTTCGTGCACGGTGACGATAGCACGCGTCTCCCAATAAGTTTACACTTTGTTTTTGCCTTTTTTTTGTAAAGTATTTATAATTATAATTAAAATTTATAATGCCAAAACGAAGTGCGGAAGAAAAAATCGAGCGTTACGAACGCAAAATTAGAAAATTACGTGAACGCGATGTCGCACGACATCGCCGAATACGGGTCATATCATCACAATCTTCCAATAATGAAGGTAAGCATATTTATTTTTGTATTATAACGATTCACTACGAGTCAATATTACGTAACATTTGTTTCGTTAGCATGTGTTATTTTTTACACATGCTATCAGCTTTCATCAGAACAAGCCGTGAGCCTTGTTTGTTGAAGAAAATTACCTTCGTCAGGACAGGCTGTGAGCCTCGTTCGTTGAAAAAAAATTCTTCATCAGGGCAGACCGTGAGCTTCGTACGTTGAAGTAATCCACTTTTCTAATCCTAAAAATATTATTTTTAGGTGTTGAAGACGCCGACCACCCTGAACGAAACCTTATAGCTAACACGAAGGACCTCGGGATTGCTTCAGGGCAGAGTCCCACAACACCTTAGCCCATGCTGGAGCCCACACTGGAGCCAGAGTCTAGACCAGAGACCAGGGCGGAGAAACCATTAGAGCCACTGGCTTTAGAGGCAACTTCGATGGAACAAAACTTGAACGGTGCATCATCTGAACCAGAATTGGACCCTGAACTTTTAGAAGCCCTCGGTGAGTCCACCAGCGATACCCCAGAGTTTGGAGAAAGAATTCACGAGAGTTTAGTCAAATTGTGGCTTCCTCTACTCGTCAAAGGCTTGCCAAAAGATAAAAAGGAAAAAATTCTGAAGGAGTACCTAATCCCGGACAACTCAGAATCCCTCGCTGAGCATCCACGATCATGTTTCTCCACTCCTGACTGTGCTCCAGGCTGCCCCGCGTATTCTGGGGGGGGGGGGCAAAATTCCGCTCAAGACTACAACTACTCGGGGCAAACGGAGCAACAAAACCAAGGCGACCCCTGCCACGCTGTCCGTGAATTTCTGCAATATCGGGGGACATCATTCTAACCTATACGCCGTCCACTACCATCTCGAGACGGCGAGGCCGGCTCTGCATCTTTCTGACCGAGACGCAGGTGTCCTCTCCGGCTGATGTCTTGTATCTCTCCTGCCCGGGGTACAAACTGGAACACTCCTTTGTGCCTCGGGCTGGAGTTTGCGTTTACGTCAGAGAGCACATCTGTTCTCGACGGCTCGGCAGACTTGAAGGTTCGGACCTGTCCATCCTTTGGCTACGCGTAGACAGCGACGACCATCCGCG
Organism: Parnassius apollo; assembly: GCA_907164705.1. Lineage (NCBI taxonomy): Eukaryota > Metazoa > Arthropoda > Insecta > Lepidoptera > Papilionidae > Parnassius > Parnassius apollo. The sequence goes on from CAJQZP010001196.1 coordinate 1,019,129, forward strand.
ATCGCGTCTACGGGTGCCTCTATAGGTCCCATAGCGGTAATGCCGAAACAGACAGACTCTTCGACCACGTCCAAATGGCTACAGATTCGTTGCTACAGCAGATCTCCTCCGCAGAGATCGTGATCCTCGGCGACTTTAACGCCCATCACGCCGAATGGCTTATTTCACGTTTAACCGATCATGCGGGGGAGATCTGTTCATGATTTTGCCTTGGCATATGGTCTGACACAACTGGTTACTTCGCCTACGCGGATTCCAGATGTGGAGGATCATGCACCTTCCCTGTTGGACCTTCTGCTGACCTCTCACCCGGGCGGATATCAGATTTCCGTTGACGCCCCTTTAGGTTCCTCGGACCATTGTCTTGTTCGGAGTGTGGTGCCACTCACGCTAAAATCGCAGTTGCAATCTGCAGGCTGCCGCCGTGTTTGGCACTATAGGTCAGCCAATTGGGATGGGATGCGGTCTTTCTTTGCATCCTACCCTTGGGGGCGGGTTTGCTTCTCGCCGGACGATCCCAACGTTGTTGCGGATTCTGTCACTGATGTGGTACTTCAGGGTATGGAACTTTTTATTCCTTCCTCTGTGGTGCCCATTGGAGGTAAATCTCAGCCATGGTTTGGTCGCTCCCGTAAAATAGCATCATGCTATAAGCAGGAGTGCTACCAAGCCTGGGTTGACGCATCAGCGTCCCGGGATGTAAACACCAGCGCTCTAAAAAAGAAGTATAATTCCGCCTCTAGGTCCTTCAAAAGAGTCATTGCCAAGGCAAAGTCAGAGCACATAGGCAGAATTGGCGAGAAACTAGTCCGGCTTCTTTCTGGAACCCGTGCATTCTGGTCTCTTGCCAAGGCTGTCCAGGGGAGTTTCTGTCCGCCATCTTTTCCATCTCTGCACAGGGAGGACGACTCACTGGCCCATACCGCAAAGGAGAAAGCCGATCTTCTAGGCTCTTTCTTTGCGTCCAACTCTACTCTCGATGACGGGGGGAGTACGCCGCCGACCATCCCGCGGTGTGAGTGCTCCATGCCGGAAGTGCAGCTCACACAGCGCTCGGTTTGCAAAGCACTCTTCTCCCTGGACATCCACAAGTCGAGTAGGCCTGACGGAATCCCCCCAATTGTGCTGAGGACGTGTGCTCCAGAGTTGGCACCGGTTTTAACACGACTTTTCCGGTACTCATACTCCCTAGGCGTAGTCCCAAAATCATGGAGACTGCTTTCGTCCACCCGATCCCTAAAAAAGGCGACCGCTCAGACCCGTCCAACTACCGGCCTATCGCCATCACCTCCTTGTTCTCCAAAACAATGGAGTCCATTGTAAACTGCCAGCTCATGAGGTACCTTGAGGATCACCAGCTGATTAGTGACCGCCAATACGGTTTTCGCCATGGTCGGTCAGCTGGTGATCTTCTGGTCTACCTAACTCACAGATGGGCGGAGGCAGTAGAGTCCAAGAGGGAGGCATTGGCCGTTAGTTTGGACATTGCGAAGGCCTTCGATCGGGTTTGGCACAAAGCGCTTCTTTCGAAGCTCCCTTCCTATGGGCTTCCTGAGAAATTGTGCGATTGGATCACCAGCTTTCTTGCAGATCGGAGCATCAAGGTCGTTGTAGACGGTGCAAGCTCCGATTGCAAGCCTATTAATGCTGGTGTTCCACAAGGCTGCGTGCTATCGCCAACGCCGTTTCTTCTGCATATCAATGATATGTTGCAAACCCGTAACATTCATTGCTATGCAGATGACAGCACTGGTGATGCTCTTTACACCGGCCGAGCCAATATTTCTCGGGAAAACGTCTCCGAGTGCCGGAACAAACTTGTGTCTGAAGTCGAGTCCTTGCTGAACAGTCTCTGATTGGGGGCGACTAAATCTAGCCCAGTTTAACCCCTAGAAGACACAAGTTTGCGCGTTAACCGCTAAAAAGAACCCCTTTGTCGTATCTCCTCAGTTTCAAGGCAATCCCCTTGTTGCCTCAGCCAGTATCGGAATCCTCGGCGTCGACATATCGAGTGACGTGCAGTTTCGTGGTCACTTGGAAGAGAAGGCCAAATTGGCCTCTAAAATTGGCGTGCTCAGCAAAGGGACAGTATTTCATGCCGGCACACCGCCTGCAACTTTACAAGGCGCAGGTTCGGCCGCACATGGAATACTGTTCCCATCTCTGGGCTGGGGCTCCCCAGTACCAGCTCCTTCCACTTGACCGCATCCAGCGCAGAGCGGCTCGAATCGTCGACGACCGAGTGTTTTCCGATCGGCTCGATTCACTGGCACTGCGAAGAGATGTTGCATCTCTTTGCATTTTCTTTCGCATATACCATGGAGAGTGCTCTGAGAAATTGTTCGGATTAATCCCAGCCGCCAAATTTCGTGAACGCACTAAGCGGCAAACGTCGCGATACCATCCACATCATCTGGATGCTTGGCGGTCCACCACTGTACGTTTCAAGAGGAGTTTTCTTCCGCGTACAACCTGTCTGTGGAATAGTTTACCACCAACGATTTTTCCAGACCGATACGACCTGGGGACCTTCAAGAAAAGAGCGTACTCCTTTCTAAAGGGCCGGCAACGCACCTGCAATTCCCCTGGTGTTGTTGTTGATCACGGGCGGCGGTAGTCACTTAACATCAGGTGAGCCGCATGCTCGTTTGCCCCCTCTTCTATAAAAAAAAACTGTAGGTTGCTGCAAGCACCTAAAATTAAAGCAGAAAAATCAGCAGCAGTTATAGACTCTGTAAGAAACAGAGATAAGATCCTGGTAGTTCACCAACAGCAACTCGGGTCGGGGATAACTGCCGTTAACAGGGCGCTAAATATTCTCTTAAGTGGGGACGACAAGCAGAACGCTATCCAACATCTTAGCAATGCCTGCCGTATTCTTTCGGATTTGCATACGATAAATACGAATAGCCGCATAAAGCTAATTACACCAAACCTGGATAAGAACTTTCTCTACGTAGTTCAAGATTCAGTAAGAGCCGAAACTTTGTTCGGTAACAAACTTTCAGAAAAGATCCCAGCCAGAGCTATTGAACGACAGGGTCTGCAAATCAAAAAGACTAATCCGAAACCTTCTGGCTCTCAATCCACTAGCAACCGCTCATCTAGTTCGGGAAACTGGTCCGGCCCACCTCGGTACTCAACGAACCGCTGCAACCGAGGTGGGAAGAAAACGTCGACACAGAGCCGCCATCCATACCCGAGCTCGATGCAACAGCAGCCACCATCGAAGCCTTCAGCAGCGAACAAGTCTCGTGCCCCAGTGCCGCAGTAACTCAGGTACATGCAGGTAGAATTAAATACTTTATTTAATTGTTGGACGAGAATTTCATCCTGTTCAGTAATTTTAGATTGGATACAAAGATACATACCTTTTTGCAAGGAAGTCTGCCAAACAAACGTTCCTAGCAATACCCTTAGATGATTAAAACTACTTTTACGGATTTTATCGCGTTTACTTTTGCTTAAAAGTACCGTTCCGTAAAAGTAGTTTTAATCAATGTGTAGTGTTCGCGTAAATATAAGAAATCATTATGTAAACAAATACGGATTGGAAATAGCAAACAAAGTAAAATAAACGCGATAAAATCCGTAAAAGTAGTTTTAATCATGTGTAGTGTTCGCGTAAATATAAGAAATCATTATGTAATACCCTTAGAGCTAGAGTTAGAGCACCAGGAAATGTCAACTGCGATTCAAAAGCTGATTGACTTAGGTGCCATAACAGAATGTCTTCCAAGTAGAGACCAGTTTGTCTCTAAAATATTCCTTGCCTCCAAGACAAACGGAGGCAAGCGTTTTATATTAAATTTGAAATCGTTAAATAAATGTTTCCAAGTTTCATTTCAAGATGGTAGATTATCGAACAGCGGCAAAGTTAATATCCCAACACGGATACTTAGCCAAAATTGATCTGAAAGAAGCCTACTTACTAATTCCGATTCATGCTGAACATAGAAAGTATTGAAGATTCCAATTTAAGAGAAACAATCAGACTACGACCTACGAGTTTACGTCAATGCCCTATGGGCTGTCAGTGGCTCCCAGGGTATTTACTAAGATTATGAAAGAAATCTTAACTCACTTGAGAAGCGCGGGCTTTAATTCAGTAATTTATCTAGATAATATTTTCTGCATCGGCAACACTTATGAGGATTGCAGATCTAACGTAAATGAAACCTTGAAACTATTGCAATGTCTAGGTTTCGTTATAAATTTTGATAAAAGCTCGTTCCAACACAAGCAAAGTTGTATAATTCTTAGGTTTTCTCTTTTGCACTAAGAATCTAACCATTTCTCTCCCAGATAATAAACGTAACAATATTGCGCAATTAGTTCAGAAGTTCATTTGTCTACCCACATGGAATTTGCTCAATTAATTAATGTTCTAACTGCAGCGTGCCCGGCTGTCCAATACGGTTGGTTATACACCAAGGTATTGGAACTTCAAAAATATCTCGCGCTACTTGAAAATCAGAATTATGAGAGTAAAATGAATTTACCTAGTATTATCCTTAAGATCTTACTTGGTGGACCAATAACATCAAAACAACATTACATCCAATGCGAAACGCCGGCTATAAAATTGAAATCTACACAGATGCTTCACGAACCGGCTGGGGCGCAGTGCGCGATGAAGAACGCGCTCGCGGAGGTCAGTTAGCGAACGCAATTACCATATAAATTATCGGGAACTATTGGCAATTTTTCTTGGACTCAAAAGCTTGGCATCTAAAGAAAAAAAAACTAATTGCGCGATACTATTACGGGTAGATAACACTACAGCCATTAGTTATGTAAATCGCATGGACGGGGTACAATTACCCCACTTAAACGGGATCGCTCGGCAAATTTGGCAATGATGTGAAAAGCGAAAAATTTGGATCTACGCGTCATACGTCAATACTAAAGAAAACTGGACTGACGCTGAATCTAGGATTATAAACCCTGACACCGAATGGGAACTCTCCTCTTCCAGTTTTCAAACCATTGTGTCACATTTTGGTCAACCAAATATCGACTTATTCGCCTCCCGCACTAATGCTAAATGCTCAAACTTTGTTTCTTGGAGACCGGATCCAGATGCAATGGCGGTAGATGCTTTTACTATAAACTGGAGCGGATGTTATTTTTACGCATTCCTCCCATTTTCCATAATATTAAATTGTTTAAGGATAATAATGGATGACAGGGCTCACGGAATCCTTGTTTTTCCTTATTGGCCTTCACAACCCTGGTTCCCCTTACTACAAGGGTTATTAGCATCTGATATTCTGTTCTTGCGCCCTAACAAGAATCTTTTACGATCACATTCCAGAGAACACCACCCTTTACACGCAAGCCTTACCTTGGGTGCCGCGAGGCTCTCCGGCAAGCTTTCAGCCGAAGATGCCCACCAGAGGCCGTCAACCTCATGCTAGCATCGCTCTCCGATAGCACGGTAAAATAGTATAATGTTACCTATAAAGCATGGTGGCGGTTTTGTACAACAGAAATATTAATCCATTTCAACCATCTACTCGTATATCTCCTTTTTTATCCTTCTTGACTGACCAGTTTAATGCCGGTTGTTCTTACGGAAGTCATAAACTCTGAAACAATATTGGTTCAGACGAACATGTAAGTCGATTGATAAAAGGAGCTTATAAATTAAGGCCAAACATTCCAAAATATACACAGACCTGGGACCCTCTAAAGTGTTTTAAATCACGTTGCAGGGTGGCATCCCAATACGACTTTAAATCTGGAAAAAAATTACAAAGAAATTAGCAATTTTATTAGCCCTCTGTACAGCCAATATAGTACAAACCCTATCATTAATTACCTAAGTTGGAAAACATATCATTTTCTCACAATAACGCTAAGATCCACCCCAGGCCGAGATCAACCTGTACTCCTGATACCATTTTTCTTATAAAATGTGAATATTTGCCCAGCTACCGTTCTAAAAGATATATTTCTGTCACAGAAAGTAAAAGAACGGAAAACATAGGTAAACTGTTCCTCACTTACAAGCCACCACATATACCAGCCACGACGCAATCAATCAGTCGACGTATTAAACAAGTGTTCTCGGAAAGCGGTGTGGATACGTCAACGTTTGGCGCCGACAGCACTCGCCACGCCTCTACCTCAGCTGCGGTCCGCGCGGGCCTCAGCGTTGATGTCATCCGTAAAGCTGCCGGATGGACTCCTACATCGAATACTTTTGCGCGATTTTACAATAGAACCCTTGTTGATGAGGGGAACTTTGCAAGATCCGCTTGCTTTACGTCCAATCATTACTTTAAGATTTTTTTTATTCATAAATACAAAAACTAATTGTTCAAATTATCGTGATTACATAACGTTTTATGTACCGATCAGTAACTAATAAATATATTCTAAAAAATATATATTATTTTATTACAACGAAAAACTTCCTGCTCTAAAATTCTACCTGGTGAATAATTATATCTGAAAAATGAAACGATGAAATATAATATAAGATCAAACGAACTTCTCAAGTGAAGTTCGATCATTATTATATGAATCGCTTCATTTGAAGATATAAGCCATTACCCACCCTCCCATAGCAATAGTTTGCTAGTCCTAATACGGAAAGTTTTTCTCTACACTCTAAAAATAATGAGCTCAGAATGGCGACTCACTCCGTCCCCGAGTCAGCGGTGGTAGGGGTGAGTCGGTTCACAGCCAACTTTAGTTTAGTCAGTTGAGTGTCTTTTAAAGCGTGCAAAGTCACCTGTAGGTTAAGGGGACTACCTAGTGAAAAATTATGTCTTCAAATGAAGCGATTCATATAATAATGATCGAACTTCACTTGAGAAGTTCGTTTGATCTTATATAATGCAGTCAAAATTAAATGTCAATCATCCTTTTTTTTTGTTTTTTCTACCACTTTTGCCCAATCATCGTTTTGGACATGGGCATATGCTTCAACGAATATAGAGGAAACAGTCCAAAAAGTTAAAACAGAGTCACAAAATAGGAAGACGAACAGAAAATCATAAAATTACGCACAGTGACATACTCCCGAAATGGCGGGAGATTGAAATTACGTAGTGGTTTTTTCAGCGCGGCTCTGTATATGAGTTTTTTTCTACACAAAGGACAATGGCTAAATAATAGGTGATGGAGTTTTAAAGCGTCTACAGAGATATCAATAAAATAATTTACTATGTATTATCTAATAAAGCTTATGGGCTATAGAAAAAATAATAATGCACAATTCAAAATTTAATTAACTATAGTCAACCAAATCTAAGAAATACCTTTTGACGTTTCACATAAATCATTCCGCAATAACTTTGCACAAGCGTACTCATACGATTTACAATAACCCTTTACCTAAATTCGAAGAATTATGAAGTTATTTATATTTAATTACAACGTGTTTAGTTTTTTATCGCTAATTTAAATTCGAATCTTTCAAATAAAGCAAAATATTAAAAAATAACCAGTTTCAACTGTTTTACTTAACGTCGTTTTAATGATATGTCGCTATGTGCCTTACCGTAGTGTTTGGATGATTTCATTGATATGCGAATAATCGGCAAAAAGAATCAAATAATCGTTAAAAATATTCAAATAATCGAATCATTGTTTTTTTAATGTAATATTTGTTTAATTAAATTTTTATTTTTAAAACTCCTTAAATTACATGAATCATGAATAAAACAAGTTTATTTTTTTTACTTTGTCAACGTAAAGGATAATGGCGAACTCCCAAATAAATTTTAGTTGACTTTTTTTCTTGCGTCTACAATTGGAAAATATGTAAAAATATAATTTAAGATCCTGAACATTTTTTTCTTCGGTCATACTACTGCAAGAAGTCAGGAATTAGAGATATTCCAGTTTAAACAAAATACACATCGGACTGGGCTGTATGGTATAAAACGCCTTAACTGGTAAATCATTACAACAACAACTAGTCAATATAATTTTCATATATGTTTATATAGGGTACTAGCCTAGAGGGGAGGACAATTAGACTGGCACTATAAATAAATTTTGTGATATCAACAAAAAACGAATACCAAATGTTACGATAGTCACACCTGTCATAAAATATACATTCAGTCACTTCACAACATTATGAATATACTAATTTTAAAAACGTTTAACAGTGAAATAAAAATACACGTATTTTAAAGGTTTTATTAGTTAAGTTGATGCAGATTAAATGAGATACTGTCGACAAAATAAAATATTTGGTTTAAAATTTCATAAATCGACGCTGCCAACAATTTTAGTACGCATTTTAGTATTTATATATCGAATGCTAATTTGAAATTTAATGGAGACTAATTATTAAAGGTTCATTAAGTGCTTTGGTAAATGTTTGCTTTTCTTAACGGTTTTAGAATGAAAGAGTCAATTTTCGCTCAAAGTTATTGCGACTACATTAAAATATATTTGTCCCAGTTTAGATAAAAAAGGATGATGTGTGTTTTCATCACTCCAGATGTAATATTTGATACAATATTTAATCGTAGTATTTACCTTCATTTCTATACATTTCTTCTATTTTGAGGGAAGATCATTTATGCCTTTGTGATAAACCACTGGGAATCTGAACTCTACAATATCTATGAAGGCATTATTTACACGTCACAATTCCTTTAAAAATCTTTTCATTTCTGTATATACTCTCAAAAGCAGGGCAAGCTTGAACCCTTGCTCCACATAAGTTAATTTATGAGGCACAAATTTGTCGAGTTTTTTATTTTTCTGGTTTGTTTCAAGTTAGTCGAAATTGTGGGTAAACTAATAAAAGCCAAAAAATTCGTACTTTAATCACCACTGCATGGCATCGTAAGAAAACAGGATTATAAAATATTAATTTTCCCGTTATGTTATCAACATCTTGGACAAAATTATCAGAATTTTTATTTAATTCTTAAAATAGACTGTAATAAACGTTATGATGTAACTTCTTTTTAACCGACTTCGAAAAAAAGAGGCGGTTCTCAATTCGTTGTTTTTTGGTTATGTATGTTCTGTTTCCCAATTTCTCGAAGATGCCTGAACCGATTTGGAAAATTATTTTTTAGTTTGAAAGAATATACTTCCCAGATGATCCCATGGTAATCGGTGATGGTCAAATCAGGATCTGTTGATGGAATCTTGGAGAAATCGAGGGAACTCTTCAATAAATGACAGCAAATCAACCGCGACTGCTGCTATCGCGTATCTATGCATTCTTTACGCAACCACACACTATAATATCACGCCTGTACCCATTAAAAGGACATAACTCTCAACTAAAAATAGTAACATTAAAAAAATTGAAAAAAAAAACATAAACGACTTCTAAAACAGAAAAAGTGTAAAATAATTATGTTTTTTTTTATGTTTTTGTATTTTATTGTAGGTTATGTAAACATTACTGTAGGTACTATGTATTCTAAATAGGTATTTACTTACAATAGCTAGTTAGCTATAATATCCCACAGGCAACTCCCCGAAGTATATGCCAGCCAGTGTCAGGATAACTGCTTTTTCGACAGCGTGACTGATGTGAGTGGGGCTTTTATGTAGGTTAATTAAATAAATAAAAATGTTAGTTTGTAAATTGTTTATTGATTGTTTGTGTTCAATAGCGGTTTGCAATATTCTCTTAGTACTTAGAAAGTTATCAACAATAGGAATTGTGTCACTGAAGGGACAGGCACAAACGTCTATCAAAATGGTAACGTACCTAAACGGAATAGGACTAACAGCACGGACTTCCTTACAGAAGTCCAAAGAACACTTCTAGACAAGGTAAGTAATTAGAAGAAAACTACAATTTAGAGATTGATTGTAAATCAAATTCACAGTACAGACACAATTAGCGAAATATAAAAAAAAATTGAATTATTTTATGATAGATAACGCCAGTTGAAAACTAAACACTGTATGGGAATGACGTCACTGAACGAGTTAGGTGGTCAGTCCAAACAAATAAAAGGGGCGATTGTAGAAAGAGATTCGTTACGAAACGTTTGTAGGCTAGGGGGCTTGGCCTGTTTATGCTATTGACAACAAAGGTTATAAAATATGTACAAATTAGAAACTAAATCCTATGTGTACTTATCTGTATTCATAACCCAATATCTGAGGTAGGTTGATGCGCTCCTTAATTTTTATATAGTTCGTATTATTCTGTTATAAATTAAATCTAAACCAAAATATATACTATAATACCATAGCAAAGCTACTACTATTTTATTTAGTAGTAGCTTATATAGTAGTATAGTAAATTATAAGTATATAAAAAATATGAGTATATCTAAGGTAAGGCTAAATATAAACAAATATTTGCCAAGTGCGAATCCGACTTCCGAGCTTCCGTCCCATCTTACAAGATTTAATATACATATTACTATCGATCAAAAAAAGCCAAAAATACACATTTCTTTTTCTAGTAGGGAACCCTTTAATTTCAAATTTATTTTTAATATTTGCTGTTATAGCGGCAACAGAAATACACGTTCTGTGAAAATTACAACCATCTACCTGTTACGGATCGTGAGATACAGCCCACTGACAGACAGACACACGGACAGCGGAGGCTTCGTAATAGGGCCCTGCTGGTTACCCTTCGAGTACGGTATCCTAACAAGTACTTAGTTGTCCACTCACATCTGTATGGTTCTTTCTTCAAAGGACCATTAGCAGGCCTCTGCCACTCTTGCTACCTGCGTGAAATAATTACCTAAAATCGCGACGCGCCCGGGCGAAATAACGCAGTCAGGGCTAGTGCGTTGGAGACGATTGAATGTTAAAAGTTTTTTAACGCTGTTTACGTACCTAAACAGTTTTATGTAAATACTTGTTGAAATAGTATTTTTTTTTATTTAGTATATTTAATTGTAGGTAAAAATTGTTATAAAAGTTTTAATGTATTTTAAAAATTATACACTATGTATTTGATAAATTATAATAGCAAAACGTCGTTTTTACTATAACTGTTGCTTAGATGGATACTAAATGAAATGACCAACAAAAGGTTTCATATCATTCTTTAAGTTACCGAAGAATTTTAGAAGGAAGTTATGAAAGGTGAATTTGTTGTTGTGAAACAGCAAAAAAGAATTAAGTAATAATTTGGTCTACAGAAGAAATACCTAAGTACTTTATTACAAAAATTAGTTAAAATTTACTTCACTATTCAAGTATTTACTTACATACATACCTGTACCTGTATTTAAAATATTTTAACTCATAATAACACAAAGTACTGAAATTAAAACTTTGTATACTAAGAAGATTTTTAAGTAAGTAGAATAGATCACATTTCTGTTAGGAATCGTATTTCAGGATTATTTGTTTTTACACTATCTACGTATTTCTTCCGAACCAAGCGTGATGACCAACCAATGACCTTGCAATTTGCATGCGTTAGGTATCGCAGAACTCACATAGGGGCGAATGTATGGTCAGTCGATCATAGTCAGAGTAGGTACTTCACCTAAGTAACATAATTAACATTTCGCAATGTATTTTTTTATTTTCTATTGACACCCCTTAATAACCACGGAAAGTCTGCCGTGACTTAGGAAGCGGAAAAGATGCAAATTAATATGGACACATACGCGCAGCGATAAAGTTTTATTTAGCTTGCGTTCGCGATTTATCTGATTAATAATAATTATGTAGGCTATTAAACGTCGGCAAGCAGTTGACATCAAAGGAGTGCAACTTCTGTACGTAGTACTATTATTTATTCTGTGCCATTAGCCACCTGCCTGGTTCTCGTATGACATGACCAATGTAATGACTGACCTCTCTGAGTTTGTTTCGGTAGATCGGGTGCTTCTTCTCAGTTTCATGTTTTTGTTGTGTTAAAGTGTTTTTTAAAAAAACAAATTTTATTTATCATTGACTGCCCTTCTCAGATTCTTATGTACTTACATAAATTACATTAGGTATATTAGGATATGAGATTCCTATACGTAAGCACGATTATCGAAAATCTAAAAATGACCTATTCTAATTAAATTTATAGATAATTTTAAGATTTTCGACAATCGTGCTTATCAATGAGATGTTTTCGTTAGTTGTCAAATTAAAGTAGTTAAGTGCCTAATGTACTACCTGTATCAAAACTTCATTGTTATGTACCTACCTGTTTTCAATTTTAACTACATGTGCTTCAGCAAACTTATTTTACTTTTTACATACATTTTACCATTTTTTATATTACATTTTACCAGCTATATTCATCCCGGCTTCAGCAAGTGGATAAGAACAAAAGGAAGCAATTTTTCTAAATAAAGATGTAGATATGTAGGTATTACAACCATAAATAGATAGCAGCGGCTAACCCAGTGAGCACGTGTGGGTGCGCGCTGCGCCCCCCCCCCCCCCCCTCCGTCCGTCCCACTGATCGAGGAAACAATTTGTAGCGAAAGGCAAGATGATTTACAACAAAAAGGAGCGCGCGAAATTTTATAAACTGACTTTTGGGAGTCTGGATGTCATGAAAAATCTATTGAATGTATCTGTTCAAAATAAAATTATTTGCATTTTTGAACAACTAATTTATCCCTGGTAACTGTTTTGCAATTTTCATTCTTCTTATGGTATTTATTTCCGCCCAAAGATGTGTTAAAAATAGTATTAAAATTCGGAATTTTCGAAGCTTATAACTTTTAAACATAAACTTTTTTTAATTTTTTGTTTCCATACAGGGCTAGATAATGATGAGACAAATTGAAATTATTTTTTATTTTGTACATACACCATCAAACAGTGGAGTAATCGCCAGACTACATTTGTATAGAAGAACGAGTGACTAGTGTACCCTTAAGAATTTCAGCCCTCTCCTAATGCAGTGTCGGTAAGAGTACTACAAATTTGGGTCAATCGTTTCAGTCCGGAAATTTTGATCAACGTCAAAGATGCAACTCACTCTGGTCGCCCTGATACGGATAAAATCGATGTCATTTTTGAAAAATTGGAGTATTGGCATATTAGTAGTTACGACATAGCCGAGGAATTGAGGATTGATCACAAAACAGTTTTGACCATTTCAATCTAGAGAACCTTAAGCTATTATACATAATAGCTCAATATTTGGGTACCACACGAGCTCACTAAAAGAAACCTATTGAATCGTTTACTCATTTGCGATTCTCTGTTGAAACGTAATGAAATCAAACCATTTTTGAAAAGATTGATCACTGATGATGAAAAATGGATCACCTACAACAAGAATGGGTGAAAAATATCATGGTCAACGGATAGTCAAACTCCACAGACTTTAGCGAAACCCGGATTAATAAACAATAAGGTGATGATGTGTGTATGGTGGGATTTGAAGGGCATTGTTTATTATGAGCTTTTACCGCCGGGCAAAAGCACGGATTCGGGTCTTACTGCCAACAACTAATGAGACTCAACCAAGAAATTGAGAAAAAAACGGCCAGAATTGGTCAACGGAAAAGGAGTGGTGTTTCATCATGATAACACCAGACCACACATATTTTTAGTCACTCAGCAAACATTTCGGGAACTTAGTTGGGAAGTTAATGCATCCACCATATAATCCTGACCTTGCACCCTCAGAATTTACCTGTTGCGGTTTCTTCAGAATTCTTTGGGAGCGTTAGGTTAACATCAAGAGAAGACTGACAAAACTACTTGATGCATTTTTTGATCAAAAATCCTAAGATTTCTACAGCAATGGGACTTTTCCCCCGACCTATTATAATATTATATGTGGTATGTTGTATGAACTATAAACTAAGTCTCCTTAAGTTAATGCTATAAACAATTTGAGCATTAAAAGTATTCTCATTTCCTTCCATTATATCCATTAATTCTTCTTCTTCTCCATTATCATCAGCAGTTGGTATAAATCCAATGCTGAAAATTGACCTCTCTTGTTATAAGGAGTCTTGAGAGGAATTGTTAGGACTAATTCCAGCCTCTTATTCGCACCATCGCGAATCGCGACAAAACTCGCGGTACCATCAATACCATCTGGATGATTGGCGGTACACTTGTGCGATTTACTTGAAGTTTCCTTTACAATTTCCTTATGGAATCGACTACCACCAGCTATTTTTCCAACCGATACGACTTAGTAACCTTCAAGAAAAGAGACCACTCTTTTTAATTGGCAGCCAACGTATCTGCAATTTCCCTGATGTTGCAGATGTTCGTAGGTGGCGGTAGTGACTTGCCATCAGTCGTTATCGTTAATTGTTAATCGTCTCAATGCCAGGTGGATTGATAATTCCAGTACCAGATGTCTTGCATCTAGACGCTGCTGCCCTTCACCGGTCTTACGTCTGGCGTATACGAGATTTTTGTGCCACCTTCTACCGGAAAACATGTAGTTTTCCCAGATAAGTAGTCTTCGCCTACTTCTTCATCTATGCCACGGGGAAAAATGGGGTGATGGTTTATCGTACGCCGACACCATACGACGCTGTTAATTTTACTTACATTTGCCTTTGCGCTATAACGCTATATGTAAATGTGAGTTACATAATATAGCGTTGTCTTAGGTTGTGAATCGTTAACGATTTGTAAATATACAAATGTTTTTAGAAACATATGTAATTCTAAGATTTTTAAACACAAATAAATTGTTAAAGCAATAATGTTTTATATTTACTTCACAGGATATCTATAGCCATATAATATGTGTTAACTCAAATAAATGCAAATTTAAAACTATTCCCACAAAGCTCGTCGCTGAATATTATTTGTGTTTTGTTCTAGCTAAACAAAGCTATGGAATCATGGTGCAATATTAATACTACTACTACTACTACTACTTTTTGTTGCAGAGGAAGTAATTGAATTTAAATATTATGTGCAAAACTTAAAAAAGCTAGCCTCATTATTTTAATTTTATTAATTGAAATAAAATTTTTGCAATGATAATGATTTCTTATATTTACGCGAACACTACACATTGATTAAAACTTCTTTTACGGATTTTATCGCGTTTAATTTTACTTTTAATTATTTTTATTTTTAATTCCCGACGTATCGGGTGCTTTCCAGCACCCATGGTCACGGGGGACTGAGGTGACTGACGTCCCGATGTCATTGTTAAACCCGGAGTACCTTCAGCTTTTTTAATTATTGTTTATGGTCCGATCTATGCAAAATGAACTGATTATGTCCTGAGGTCTTGCAATGGTATGCTTGGGTTTAGTTTTAATTTTATTGATTATAGGGTCCCAAGCAGGTGGTAATACCCAGCCTCCATTTCTATTGAAATTAGGATATTTTTTAATTTCAATAGCTTCACGTATCATCCTTGGTAGGAATGGTGTTCTTTCGCGAGGATTTGTGGTCTATCAAATCTGATGTAATGGTTGTGGTCGTCTATGATATGATCACAAACTGAACGTTGATGCTTCATATCTGCTATATGTTCTTTTACGCGGGTTCTAATAGATCTTTTTGTTTGTCCTATATAAGAGAGACATTCACACTCAAGCTTGTACACTCCTGCAACTTGTAGAGGAATATGACACTTGACGGATGGTAGGAACTGACTAATTCTTCTTCGGCGGCTTATATAATGTTCTAATAGAAGCTCGCTTCAAGATGTAGCCAATTTTGTCTGTGACACCTCTGACATATGGTAGTACAGCAGGCACACACTCGATTATGGCCGGCTTCACTCGGTCACTGTGACGTAGGCGCGGGACCCGAAGCTTGTTGTCATGCTCTCGTGCTCTGTAACAAAGATTTGCCCACGGTAACTAACTGTGAAGGATGGTGGTGAGATTCACCGTTTAAATATCGATTTGTATGGGTCTTTTTTCTATACACAGTGTGACCTATGGTGTTGTTAGGATTTCGGATGACTAACACATCTAGGAAAGGTAAAGAATTATTTGCCTCTAACTCCATAGTAAATTGAATTTTAGAGTTTATCGAATTAAGATGTTCTAAAAATGCAGTTACTTTGTCTGATGGTAAAATTGTGAAAGTATCGACTACGTACCGCTTGTAGGTCCTTGGTATAACAGGTGCAGTAAGGAGGGCTTTCTCCTAAAAGTCTTCCATGAATATATCAGCGACAATGGGAGATACAGGTGAGCCCATCGCAACACCATCTACTTGCTTGTAAAACTCTTCCTTCCACAATAGATAGCCAGATGTAAGACAATATCTGAGTAATACTGCATATTCTGCTAGCATGTTATTTATCTCTAGTTTCCTAGTTGAAATTGAGATGCAGTCTTCAACAGGTAGGCATGTAAATTAAGACTGAACATCAAAACTGACCATGGTTTCATTGTCGGTAAGGTGTAGGTCTTTTATCTCACTGACAAAATGGTATGAATCCTTAGTGTGTGCTCTTGTATGTCCTCTGAATGGTGATAATATTTTAGCTAAGTGTTGAGCCAATCTGTAAGTTGGCAAATCAATCTGACTCACTATTGGACGTAATGGAGCGTTCGGTTTGTGTATTTTTGGTAACCCATACAACTTCGGTGGTTTGGCACATGAAGGTTATTATCAAATTAACGTCTAGATTCAATTTCTCGAAGTATTTCTTAATTAGATCGCTAGTTGTTTTAAAGCGTATTTAAGCGTAGGGTCTGTTTTGACCTTTAGATATGTAGTTCATCCGACAAATTTTGTTGTATTTTAAAATTGTAATCTGACGTACCCATTATAACCTTAGCATTACCCTTATCTGCGCGGAGAATCATAAGCTCTGGTCTATTGCGTAAGTTTTTCAACGCGTTGAATTCATTTTTGGGAAGATTTAATTTCGGCGCTGAACTTCGACATAACATAGACGAAATGTCATGACGTATGGCCTCTAAATATTCATTACCAATATTATTTTTATACAGACAATCCTCAACACTACAGATAATGTCCTCATACGGTATTTTTCGCGGTGTTATTGCGAAATTCATACCTTTTTCTAAAACTTTTATTGTGGCGTCGTTCAGAGTTTGTTATGATAAGTTATAGACGTTACGACGGTAGAGTTACGATTCGTGTCTGTGGTCAATGATTTCGTATGTATATAATCAATTTTGCAATGATAATAAAAATTTGTAATTTTATACTTTCGCAGTCCTCTCATTTTTTGGCTCTAGAAAATCGAAAAAATATCCGATTTCAATGATTTTTTTAAAAATCGTCGTTTTATGACGAATTTATGAAAAAAGATATGGAAAATATCTCACCTGAAGATTTCATATGGTATTATGACTTTAAATGTGATCATAAACGCACTTCTTCGAATATAATTTTTTGCAAAACATTAAACGAAGTTTAGATATTCTTTTTGTGAATCTACACAAAAAACGAACATTTAAAAAACACATTGGAAAATGGTTGTTTATTAATTTTTTATCTCACTTGAAGTTTTTATATGGTTTTCTGACATTAAATGTTATCGTAATCGCTCTGGAAATTCGAAATAATTATAAAAGTTAATATTTTGGTGTTTTACTGAGTGCAACATCGAGCAAAGCGAGCTCGGGCTCCATTTTTTTTTAAATATTCGTTGTTTTGTGTAGATTATGAAAAAATATATAACTTCATTCGATTACTTGTAAAAAAGTTATCAACAATTATATGTGAATGAGTGCATTTTCATGAACATTTAAAGCCCTGAAACCAATATAAGTTTTTTATTTTTTTATTTCCGTAATTTTGTTCGTAAATCCGCAGTAAAAAAGAAGATTTCAAAAAGTAATCCAAATCGGATGATTTTTCGATTTTCTAGAGCCAAAAAACGAGAGGACCACAATAGTATAAAATTACCTAAAAATTGAGCCCTTTTTTGTACAGAAAAATATTTCTTTTTTACATACGTGCTGTATACTAATTAAACTTGAAATTTCGACCATTATAGTGTAGTCAGTTATTTTATTTAATATTCTCTGGGAACACTACTGTAGACGCTTCCAGAAGAAAAAGTTACCCGAATATTGAATAAATAAGTAAGATTATTACGAGTAGGCGACCAGGCTATATGATAGAATTATTTCCTTTTATACAAATTAAGCGACAGTAGCCTAAAGCTTACCACGAGTGGTTAAAGGGAATATTAGTAATGTTTATAGCATTGTTAATATTCTACACATTTATATATATATATATATATATATATATATATATATATATATATATATATATATATATATATATAAATAGTGAAAAATGAAGTGACAAACAAACCTACAAGTGCGATATCACAAATGAGGTCTAAAAGAATACCTCGAAACCTGTAATTATACTGACTTTATATGCCTTACATAAAAGTTAAAGTTACAGCCTATATAGTCTCACTGTTCGACACAGGCCTCTTATTTCTGTGAGGATTTTAGGGCGACAAAGTGTCCGCCGGGCTTGTCACATGTCTTTGAAATATTTCTCTTTCTTATTATTGCACGTAGTAAATCAGCACTTAAAATTACAATTAACTATTTCATTGGTGCCGGCGGGGATTGAACCCGGTTTGCTCGCGTAGCTAATGTGAAATTTACAGCGAGCGCTAACCATCTGAGCTACAGCTACAGCTCTATACATAGACTGCCTTATTAATAAAAATTGCTTATTCCAAGCTTAATTCGAAGTTAATCTTGGACTAGCTAATCTCAGAGTAACAGAGAGAAAAAAGAGAACTCAATGCTTGATGATGATATTAATGACAGTGACAGGCAATATTTTGAGTTTGACAAGAGATAAGTTTTACGTGTTATTCCTTGTTCCTCGTGTTGTTTTCGGACTCAGTGGAAAAACTAAGTTCTAAATATAATCTTTTTTAATATTATTTGTAACGAAATTTTAGAATTAAGAAAAGAGCGTTAAGGGCGAAATTAATTAAATAAACATTTTTGTTTTGGTTTTTGGGGATAAATAAAATCTTTTGTACATGTAATTATTGTATATTTATTTAAAAAATCGTTAATAAATGCTGCCCGAACAGAATTTCCTCTAACGGAGTTATTTACTAATTGTGTAACTGATATATTTTCATCATCTCCTTATACTACATCCTCAAGCAGATCTTGCTTTTGCATTGCAATGTATATAGTTTTGTATGCTCTTATTTAGTATTTAGTCCTCGCAGTAAACACCGAAACCTTTGCTTCCCTCCAAACTCCAAAGCATTGTTCTACAGTGTAACGGGGCCACCAGATGCGCGACCGGTTGTACATTCTTCCTTTTGTTTATTAGGACGCAGGATAGGAGCGAATAAATAAGGAGTACAAGCACAACCAGAATCTCCGAGAAGTCTGCCTTTAAATTCTGACTGCTCAAACGTTTGTTTTAATGCGACTTTCTTTAAATATTCTTGAGTCATGTGTGCTGCCTTGCCAATGTGCCACTGTATCCATGAACTCTAAATTTGCATTTGACACAACCTAGAACAAAGCACTCATAACTTCTTTAATATGAAATAATAGATTGAGGTGATTGTGTTGAATCTAAGAAAATAACTAAGTACTTATACGGCAAAGATGGGCTAGCTAGGTGCTATAAAACTTCCTTGTACATTTATTGAACAGTATCCTTTCCTGTTTATGTAGCATTGTTCGATGTTTCCAGCGACTTTCGGGATTAGAATATGTAGCGATCAATAGCCCCAATTACTTGTCTAAATCCATATAATGAATAAAAACCTGCAATCACGTTGTTCTGATCCACATCACTTCTTGTCATTTTAATCCATTATGCTGTTTTTCTTACTAGTGCTTACAACTTATGAAATTAACACGGATACCAACGCGTGTAAACTTACGTAAAATTTTACAAAATGTCAAAATACGCGACTAGTCTATGCTTACTCAGTCGTTAAACTAGGTACCGCCAAAGATTAACTTTTATTCCGAGAGTAGATTCGGATTAGTTTACTCTTTACTCCTCCTTACTCAATGTTTATTAATACTGAAATTAGGTATTTTAAGCTTTAAACTAGGAGTAAAGTTAATCTTGCTCAAGTCTGTGTTTATTAATAGGGCTGACAAGCATTTGCCGTAGTAAATAGATAATTGAGTAGTATGTACCGGGACGGACTCTTAGGCAGAAGTAGAGTCCAACCAACTAGTAGTTTACTGTAGAAATCTAAATATTCATACAAGAGTCTAACAAAAACATTTCAATTTTAGTATTCCAAATTCAAAATCGACCTTCAAATTTATTTTGCCATTTGAAAACGGTGATTTCTCGCAAAGACTACACACTACTTATACCAGACTACTTTTTTTTAATTTTGAACTCTAGCGTTAATTTATAGAAGCCTCGCAATTATACTCCTGCGCGCGTCGCGTATTTTGTCGAGGGCATAAGATTTTCTTGCCATCTATGGTTCTATACATTAACATAGTACTTCGTCCTCTTTCGGTACTAACGTAATGTATTCTCTAACGCTATCACCATACGATGTTGCTTATTTATAATTCTAAGAAAGAAATATATTTTTTGCTAAAAACGGAAGTAGAAATATATAGTTTTTTATTTATTTACAACAATCATGAATAGTGGTGGACTGATATATCTTACTATCCGGCCGGCCACAGGTCTCATTTTATTTCTGAACGTTTCGTTACGTCTGGCGTAAACATATTAGTTATACTGCCGTCTATTAGAAGCTGTTAGATTTTTTTCTGGCATGTTTCATAGTCGCCTAATACGACAACAACGGGACTAAATATGCTGGTGGATTATCCTACATCACAGATAATTTTAAATACGTCAGGAATTCTCAACCCTTTTTTCCTGTAGATGATCTGAAAATCAGTAGCCGTAAGTCGTAGTTTCCAGGCGATATAACTTATTCGAACGTGCTGACTTTATGTTAATTATAAGCTTAGTACACGCTATACGTACATAGAATTATGTTAAATAACTGGCTTCTATTAAGCTCATTAATTTGCATGCAATTGAACATAAGTAACCATTTCTAAAATGTTTGTACGTCTGTCTGTATCTATATGTCCGGGTGTTTGGAATGGCTAAACCGATTTTGATGAAATTTTACGAACAGATGGAGAACAATGTTTAAAAAAATGAAAAATTATAAAATTAATGGTCTCTCACTCTCTCACCATAATAGCAGTTAGATTAGTAGTATAGTTGTAGCACGAATGGGTCCGCTCTACAGGGGAAGGACCACGCTCTCAGAGATTACCAGCGTAAAATAGTAGCTTAATGCTGCTGTGTTTCGTATGGTGAGTTTAGAGAACCGGAGACCCCTTTTACTGGTATCGAGGCATTTTATTTGTCACCCTTCCCCAATAAAAAACGTTAATAAATTCTATATAGCCGAAGCTGGGGTGGCTTGCTAGTTTCAAATATTATTAGTTGAATACTTAAATATGAAGGTACGAAATCCCAACTACAAGTACAAATCGCGAATAAATACATTTCCTGAAATCTTTTCCAGCTTATTGAATTCGACGAGACATCGTAAATTTGGTTTTATTCGCTGAAGTATTCATTGAGATTTTGTTGAATTATGATGAGTTTTAAAGAGTTCAATTGAAAATCTCAAGCAACTCAAGTCATAAATTCCTTAACTTGAACATTCAAGTGAACGTATCAACTATAAGACATCTCTGCAAACTTTAGTAACGTATTACGTCTTATTATATTTATCAACACGCTTGTATAAGCCTCTTTTTTGTTATCTATGTGACTATCTATGTTTTTTTTTCAATTATTATCTATGTGACGGAATCTTTTAATGCAATTTTCAGCAACTTCTGGAAGGTCGATTGACTAAAAATTTGCATAACTGTGACCCAGTATTCGCACTAAGATCATTACGGCACAATTTATTTTTTTTAACTTGTAAGTAATCTCTGCTATTTTTTTTTTCTTAGTAGTTGGACTCCTTTTGCGCCTAGGTGTTTCTTACCGATTTCTGCTACCAAATATATCGGCACTGCTGTATTCCGGTCTAAAGGATATTGACAGCCAGTATACAACAGACAGTGACCGACTTGAGGAATTCCAATTAAGATCTTCAAGGGTGACCTTCTTTATTCTATAACCTTCTTTGTTCAAGAGTTGCAGTAGCCACTTAACATGAGGTGGACTGTGAGTATGATTGTTATTTAAGTTTAACAAAAAAATGCATATCGTTTCCTTATATTTACGCGAACACTAAACATGTATACATTAAGTTCATTCTGCGTTAATCGAACCATAATTTTTTTAGGTTTATGATTTAAACTACATTAAGTCCATTCTGCGTAAATCGAACCATAATTAAAAAGCTGAAGGTACTCCGGGTAAACACTGACATCGGGACGTCAGTCACATCAGTCCCCCGTGACCATGGGGGCTGCAAAACATCCGAAACGTCGGGAATTAAAAATGTAGAAAGTAATTTAAACGCAATAAAATCCGTAAAAGTAGTTTTAATAAATATAAGGCATTAAATGTATTCCATATAACAGTACCAAAGTTCTTCTCTACTCATAGGAAATTTTGTTTCTTTGGTTCCTCCTTTTGTTTTCCTTTCAGTTAGATTTATTTTTATATTATTACTAGTTGGTACTCAGCGCGTTGCTGCCACAGAAAAAATAATTGTGGTAATATCGTTTTAAAAGAAGAGTTATATTGTTTAATTGGGGTTGATAACACATTCATTGAACGTGAATAGCAGCGTACACACCTAGCGCACGTGCTCGCGCGGCAGCTGCGATGTGCGGCTCGCAAGCGGAGGCTCGCATCCGAGAACCTCTAGATTTGTCTGGAACTCAGAGGCATGCCTCGCGAGGCAGGCCGAGCCATCATAAGTCACCGAGCATCCGAAGTGGACAGTTGTGTAATTGCAGCTGCGACTACTTTCTTAGTTGCTTATTGTTCAAAAAAAAAACAGTCACGAAAAAGACCTAGACACTTATGGTTTAAAAAAAATTATGAGCATCGCAACCAATATGGAAACAAATTACTTAAAGTTTTGACATGTGATCAGATTGTACATTCATTGAATTAAACGAATATTATTAAAGTGAATTTTCAGTAGAACTAAAACAAACACTATAGTATCACCTCGCGAGCCAAAATACCACCGTACATA
Organism: Parnassius apollo; assembly: GCA_907164705.1. Taxonomy (NCBI): domain Eukaryota; kingdom Metazoa; phylum Arthropoda; class Insecta; order Lepidoptera; family Papilionidae; genus Parnassius; species Parnassius apollo. The sequence goes on from CAJQZP010001196.1 coordinate 1,042,152, forward strand.
CCAAACGAACAGCGATCACCGAGGCACCTTTGAGCGCGTCTAGTTTACCGACAACGTGTGACTCACGGTCGAGCGGTGCTCGGCCGAAGCAAAGTGCGCCCGTGGCACGTCCACACCAGCCGAAGCATTTGGCTGCCGCGCGAGCCCGTTCGTTACGCGGCTAATGATATACGTATATTTTTCAAATAAATTTGTCGGTGCGATACGCGTGCCATCCAATAAGTTGATTGTACTATGACTATAACCTTCGGGCAAGTGCAAGCAATAATTTGACAAAGTTTTATTGCAATCTGACGACCGGTATGACAGCGCATAAAATACAAACAATTGTTTGTTTTTATTTTATGCGCTGTCAACCTTTAATTCTTCATTCAACTCTTTATTAGTGGCATAAGAGAGTCCTCTACCACATATTATCTCGCTGGTGTGGTAAAAGGCGACAGTAGGAAACGAAAGAGGATATTGACAGCAGTACACCGCCAATAAAACAAAAACAATAAATAACTGTGGTTGCCAACACCTTTTTTTTCACATGGGGAAATCCCTACGCATACCCGACTCGCGGGGGGTGAGAACAAGTTACGTCGGACTCACGCCGACTAAACTGGCAGGGTCACGAAAACGCTTTGGAACAAATCCGTGGCCCCGCCAGTGCTAGCCGTCCCATAGAGGCTCCTACTCGAGAGAGAACTACTCCTCCCCATCTCCTTCTCAGATAAAGCTCTACAGAACACATCTCCTTCCTCCACGGCCTCCAACTACACCTGAGAAGTGGGGTCCCCGTGTCCAAAGCGCGAAGGCCATGGGGCTAAGAAAAACGTGCCACCAGAAGCTTCCGCCAACTAGCCTTCATGACCCCAGGGGCTAATCTGGTCTGCGGCTCCACCGCCAACTAAGATTCGGCTATGGAAGGTAGGAGAGCGCTGCCTCGCAATACCGCCACTCCTCTTCCCTCTCAGCCTCACCACCACCGCATCAACTTTACGGCCCCGTTTGGATTTAGGCCCGATAGGGCGAGTGGCGCATCGCCATATCAACACTCCTTTTCCACCGCGACTCCACCTTGGCTGCAGCCATAGGGGGAGAGGACGTCCCTCTCGTCGCAGCCCACCAGCACCGAAGTCCGAAGTGGGCCAGCCATGTGAGTTCACCGCGGGTGACGCTTATGAGCGAATCTATGGGGCAGGCCTATGTTCAGAAATGGTCTTTTGACACAGGCTGTAATGAATGAGAAAATTAATGAATTTTATTTTAACATTGTTTATATAATATATAATATATATATATATAGTGCCGTGGTAGCTCAGATGGTTAACACTCGCTGTAAATATAACAGAACGCGAGTAACCCGGGTTCGATCCCCGCCGGCACCAATGAAATTGTTAATTGCAATTTTAAGTGCTGATTTACCACGTGCTCGGCGGTGAAGGAAAACATCGTGAGGAAACCTGCATGTCTGTGGAATAAAGAAAAAAATATTTCGCAGACATGTGAAGTTCGCCAACAAGCACTGGGCCAGCGCGGCGGCACTTCCTTGCCCTAAAACCCTCTCAAAAATGAGGGGAGGCCTGTGCCCAGCAGTGGGACGTATATAGGCTGTAACTTTACTTTACTTTTGGTTTATATAGTGCGTTAGATAGAAAAACAGCAAAATAAATTACATGTTGATTTAGTAATGAACTGTATTCTAATACGTTTCTGTGTGGTCGCGACCTAAGAAAATCTATTACCCCATATTGCCCGTAGGCGATTATGAAAAAATCCAGAAAGACCAGGTGGCCTCTAATAGTAAACGGTATACTCACTTTTATGCAACTCTAGTCTCGTCTAGCAAAGAACTGTTACGGGCATAAAGAATAACATTATTTTTAATAAAATATGTTTTTACTTTTTTATTACAGGTAATTTTTTTTATAAAATTAAAGTAACCAACGAACTATTAGAATACCAGCGTGAAATAGTAGCTTACTGCTGCTGCGTTTTGTAGGGTGAAGGTAGAAAACCGGAGACCATTTTACTGCAAATGAGGCATTCCATCTCAATCCTCAGAGGTGACAACGCAAATTCATTTTGATTCTTAATCTTTTTTATATAGAAGAGAGGGCAAACGAGAACGCAGCTCACCTGATGGTACCAGCAAATGTCGACCGTTGCTCATAACCAACTGCAACACCAGGGGAAATACTGGCTTGTTGCGGGTTTGTTTCTTGAAAGTAGACGATTCCTCACAGTGGTCGTGTGAAGAAACAAACACCTATTAAATCGCAAAGTAATGGACCGCTAAGCATCCGGATGATTTGGATGGTAAAAGTTCCTTGCCCTCTCTTCCCTTAAACCCTTAAACCCTCTTAAAATGAGAGGATGCTTGTGCCCAGCCGTGGGTCGTTATAAGCTGTAACTTTAACATTATTATAGTTTTCACAAAATTCATAATATTTAAATACGCCATATTAACAGACTCGCTTTAAAGTTGCAGACAGCTTTCCGTTCTTCAGAACTTTGAAGGTGAATATCAACATTAGTATAATAATATTACAGGCAATGGCCGCGAGTTGTTAAAAGTATTCTCGAATAAATTTTATCCCGTCTTACCTAAATGCAAATAGTATTAACTTCGTATAATTTCGACTTTCTTATCTGCACAGACGACGCAGTCGGTGGCGACAACCCCAACTAAATTCAAAATTAGACACCTTCCACACGTTGTTTTCTTGAATATGTTCACTCTGCAACTCAACTGTATTTTCAAATTCGTATAATTTACATTTCTAGTTTAAAATACTCTTATTCATTTTATCTTTAAAGAGATAAAAAAATGAAAATACTCTTATCAAATTAAGCAGGTATGTACAGTATTTTAAGTAATGTTTTGAAAGTTCTTTTTTGTGTTTAATTTTTTTTCTAATTTTCGATAAAACTCACTTTATACCTGCTTCAACTAAAGAGATTTTTAACAAATGATCAGTTATACAATGCCTTATCAAAAATTTTGGCACACTATTTGACGATAAAACCTTACACATAATATTAAAATATAATAATAATTCTTTATTTCAGATGTCAAAGATCGATAAGTTATTAGTATGACTTAGATTATGTTAGTAATTGAGAACATTAAATAAAATAAAATCCAAACCCAAAATTAAATCACAATAAAATCAAACTAAAAATAATAGCAGGAATCCAAAAAAGAGTGGCAACCTGTCGATCTCTTTTTTTAAGAATAAAGGTGAACAACGAGCACACAGTCCAGCTGATTGTAAGTCGAAGCAAATAATCAAAATGCAGATGCCTTGTAACCTTGAAGGACTACGATGGAATGTCTCGTTTCCAGTAAAAATGATCTCCGGTTCACTGCACTCAACATACGAAAAATATCAACGTTAATCTGCTATTTTATGCTGGTATTTTGTGAGAACGTGGTCCTTCCTCGGTCAAGCCGATCAACTCTTGCTACAACCATAATATAGCTACAGCATTGCTCTTCAACGTATATAACCAAAAATCACGCTCCAATCATTCGCACTTATGAAAGCCACTTCGACGAGCTAAGTTTGGTAAGCATAATTGCTGGCGGATTATTTCATCTTTAAAAAAGAATTATCCTTTAGTTTTCATGAAAGATAGCAAGATATCCAAATACTTCACAGAAAACAGTAATTGTTTTTAGAATACACTATTACACTGGAAAGAGTTTTCTATAATTGCCATATTTAACACCTTAACATTAGTCAGTGATTTTAATATTGCTATTGAATGCTTATTAAAAACATTTAACACATATCATGTCCACCTGTCCACTATTCTTAAAGTTGGACTTAACACATGAAATCCATGTTGCGAATTATACAGCAAATAAGAATATTAATATAAATCATCCATGACTGAATCATAGATTGTGTCATCGAATAACAAATGTACTGCCATAATAAATAAAGTGTCTGGCAAGTCTTTAAGATCAAACAGACTGTCCGGCTCCATTGTTTGTCCGCGAACCTTTTTGTCAAGATTTCCCATGGGATCCCATCCTCGCGAACGTTTCACGTCTTTTTCTTGTTTCAAAGAAAGGGACATGCAGATTAAGAAAAAATCTGCAGAAAATTACATTTCTTCCTGCCTTCAGACGGGCTTCATATCAACAACCGTAAGAAATCCTCTTTTATTGCGATTATTTTGTCATTTCATCGGAGTTAAGCTCTCTATTAAAAATGTAGGTCATATCATTTTAAAAAATGACGTTTCTAATCTTACGAGACCTAACTAAGCTCTCATAATTCAATGATATTTCTATGTTGAGAGCCATACCATGAGAGATGCAGGAAGTCGATGTATGCAGGTGTCTTAGTACCGTGCTATGTGGTGTTCCTTGGCTGTTACGATAGTGATGATGATGATATTCAGTTTTTTTGTGACGTTGCTTTTGATTTAACCCTATAGTGGATCTGTAAGAATATTCACAATCCCATGTCATCCCATGGGCGCCATATAAAGTGACAGAGGAAAGCTAAACCATGAGATGGATGGGTAGCATTCTTTTGACTACAACTTTTAAAAAATACTGCTGTTGCCAAACCGCCTGTCAAGCGTGGCAACTATGAAAATCATTCTCCGTAAAGGCGATCTTTGGGGGAGGTCTATATTTACCAGTAAAATTTTGATGAGCTGTTAAATCTTCTTCTCTCATTTCGGAACACCTAACGTGGTAGAGCCCAGTGGCACTAAAGTGGTAGAACCCCCTGGCACAAACGTGGTAGAGCCACGCTACATTCACGTGGTAGATCCATCCGCACTTACGATTCGAACTTAGTAGAGTCACGATGCAGCTATATTTTGGTTGCAGCATTTACGGGTTGGCTCGGCCGGGATGGATCACGCTCGCATAGAATATTAATAAGCGTTTTACCTCACAAGATACGTTTTACTGGTAAATTTTATTTTGAAAGGTGACTACGCATTATCATTTAATAAAATATATATGTATATGTCTATAAGCCCCAACATACATTTACCACCAGGTGGATGGTGTGCTAATTTGTCATCTTTATCTATAAAAAAATATATTATAATAATTTCTTATTTTTATGCGAACACAGTATTTAAAACAACTTTTACGGATTTTATCACGTTTAATTTAAATAATTTATAAAATTAATTATTTTTAATTCCCAACGTTTCGGGTGATTTCCAGTACCCATGGTCACGGTGGACTGAGGTGACTGACGTCCCAATGTCAATGTTATATAGTGTGGTCCCAACACCATCCTTCACATTTAGCTACCGTGGGCAAATCTTTATTACAGAGAGCACGAGGGATATGTGAGGGAGCTTCAGCACGTCAAGCAGGGTCCGCATGAAAACAAGCCTCGGGTCCCGCGCCTACGTCACAGTGACCGAGCGAAGTGAGCCACAGTCGAACATGTGCCTGCTGTACTACCATATGTCAGAGTTGCCACAAACAAGATTGGCTACATGTGGAAGCGAGCTATTATTAGAACAATCTACAAGCCGCCGAAGAAGATTAGTCAGTTCTTACCATTTATCAAGTGTCATATTGCTCTACAAGATGCAGGAGTGTACAAGCTTGATTGTGAATGTGGTCTCTCATACGTTGGCAAACAAAAAGATCAATTAGAACCCGCGTAAAGAACATATAGCTGACGTGAAGCATCAACGTTCCGGGAAGTCTGCAGTTTGTGATCATATCCTAGGGAACCCCAACTATTACATCAGATTTCATAGACATTATCTTACAATGCATGTAGGTTATTCAGGAATTTTTATCATTGAAACCTATGTTTATGGTAATTAACGAGTTCTTCCGACAAACGATAATTTTCTTTAATGTCTGTGTTTATTAAATACCTTAAATTTACAAAAGTTGCTAGCATGACGACGACTTATATAAATCCAAAGAATATGCTTCCTGCAATAAACTATATTATTGTTTAAAATATTTTTGTTATCCTACAATACATGCAACTAGGCTACACGCATACGTCTAGTCGCACGCACACAAACACCGTGCCGAAGTCTGCCGAACTGAAACCACGTTAGACGATGTTAGGTTTTGGGGTCTTAGGTTTATTATCGTTACGAAATTTCTTGTTTCGGTCGCCGCGCTCAAGCCCGCGATAAAAGCTATGCAATAGCTTAAAATCATCCTAATTTCAATATAGAAGGAGGCTGGGTACTACAACCTGCTTGGGAGTCTGTAATTAACAAAATTAAAATTAAATCCAAGCATACCACTGCAAGACTTCAAGACACAATTAGTTCATTCTGCGTAGATCGGACCATAAATAATAATTAAAAAGCTGAAGGTACTCCGGGTTAACATTGACATCGGGCCGTCAGTCACCTCAGTCCCCCGTGACCATCGGTGCTGAAAAGCATCCGAAACGTCGGGAATTAAGAATAATTTAAATTAAGCGTGATAAAATCCGTAAAAGTAGTTATTCATGATGTTGTTCTTTGAGTTCCGTTCCCTACCCGTGTGGTAATAGAAACATTTTATATTCTTCTCCTTTATCGTCATCATCAGCTCGTAAAATACCATTATTAGATTTGGGGCTCTCCCTTGGCAGGAAGCAGTCACAATAAAAGCACCTTTGTTTGGTTTAGCACCTGACATTAGTTACTGACGGTCACCGTAAATCAGATAGTTTTTACTATTTACAGGAAGTCAAGAACGCTTCTAGAGTTTCCCATAGTCGTATTTTAGAACACCTACGGAACGAAATGGGGTGATGTTTTCTGATACCGCAATCACACGGTAAGAATCAATTTAGCTGTTACATGGTGCTTATTAATTAGTTACAGCATATATATACCCCACTGCTGGGCAAGAAATGGTCCGCCGCCCAGCCTCAATACGTGTTGGCGGACTTCACATGTCTTCGAAATATTTTATTTTTATTTTCAGACATGCAGGGAAACCTGACAACACAAACAACAAAGTCACACAGTCACAAAGTTTTCCTTTACCACTAAGTACGTGGTAAGTCAGCACTTAAAACTACAATTAACAATATCATTGGTACCGGCGAGGATCGAACCCGGGTTGCTGACGACTGACGTACAGTGATAAATTTACAGCGAGCGCTAAGCCCCTGAGCTACCACGGCAAAGCTTATTAAATTTTAATTACTCTACACTTAAGAAGTTATATGTATTTGTGTGTATGTTCAATTACATAGCAAAGTCGATATAAAAACAGTTAATAGACAATGTTAAATAACGCGCTGAATGAGCGGTAAGTACACAGAACTCAAACGATACAGCCATTCCGATACACTTCGAGTTAATAATCGAGCAGTTGACTAGAACAATTATCGAACTTCCTCGACTATGTAACCACAAAACTATAAAATAAGAAAATGCTTAAGTATTTTACGGTTAAATTTTGTAAGACTAAGCTATAATGATAAGCCGAGGCAGCTCACAGGTTGAGCGCTCGGCAGCTCTTATTCGATCTTCACCGGCACTATTTCAATTGTTAGCAAAGATTTTAAGTTCTGATTTACCCAGAGTCTGTTAAAGGAAAATATTGTTAAGAAACCTGCAAATCTGATACATTTTAAAAATATCTCCGGGATAAGATAAGTGATATCGTGCTACTCGTAGCACGATATCACTTATCAGAGTAGCACGGTGGACACTTTCTTGCCCCTAAATCCTCTGAGGTATATAATAAATACTGTAACTCTTTTTTACTAGCTCCGGATAAAACTGTAAAGCCCCGAGCGGGTATTTAACTACACAGATTTCCCTCTTGTATTGAGCGGAGGGGAGTTATGTGCATGCTATTAAGGCTTGACTTTTTGTCTATCTGTGTCTGTCCCGACTTATCTTCACAATAAATAAGTGGTCATTTATGATTACCTTAAATCTGAATGACGACATTAATTTCATTGACAGTTACTACTTAGGCGAAGCCTACTACCTAAGTAGGTGGATCGCTAGTTCAAAAAAATTGGGAAACGTAACACCGGGAATTTTAAATGAAAACGTACTAAATTATTTTTCGATTACATCTCGATTAACGTCACATTTTTGGGAACTAAAATACCATAAAGAACGTAAGTCAACTGATATCGAAATATTATGAAATTCCAACTTAACAAATCCAGAAAATATTTAAAGCAGAGCTCACGATCTGACAAACAAACGCTCGTGTATTTCAGTGAAGTAAGAGTCGGACGCTGTAAATATATGCCAGTGCCGGGTTAACCAAGCGTGGGGTCCGTAGCAAATTATATCGAACCTTTGTCTGCTATGGGTCCTTAAGTATAAAGTGATAAAAAACAATTCTATACTCAGTACGTTTATTTGCCAACTATAGCTTACAATTTTGTTGGTGTTTAATAGTACGGTAGATTACTATAGGCCCTGTTAGACTCTGACAAGTACAAAGAGCAAGAGGTGAGATTGTCCTGGTAATTAAGAATGATTATTTTATTTTAATTATTATTAATTTTATAAGTACAAACAATTTAAAACCGCCGAAACCACACAAATAATTGTAAACCTTTATAGTTCATATTTCAAATTTTATATTTATTACGGAGTATATTATAATATATAATAAATAATGTTTTATTTAGTCAATGGTGTACTTTAAATTATGTTTATTTATCTGTTTCTTTAAATATTTTTTAAACCTTTTACAAAGTATTTTTTCTACCATTTTCATAATATGGATAAATTTGTAAATAATGCTATCCGTATCATTTTCTCAAGTACCACATCGGCGACGGACTCAGCAACGATGTTTTTGGGATCTTCTAGCGAGAAGCTAATCCGCTCCCATGGGTAGGATGCAAAAAACCCATAGCTCATCCCAATCCACTGACTTATAGTGCTACACACGGCGGCAGCCGACAGGTCGTGCCTGCAACGGACAAGCCATGGGCACTGTACTCCGGAACAGTAAATGACCTGAAGAGCCAAGTTGAAACGTTATCAACGGAGACACGTCCGGATGGGAAGTTAGCAGAAGATCCAACAGGGAAGGTGTATGATCATCCACATCTGGAATCCGTGTGTGCGAAGTGACCAATTGTGTCAGACAGATCAGATTAGTAGTATGAGAACCAAGCCATTCAGCGTGTTGGACGTTGAAACTAGTGCGTTTTTCCGTGAAATTCCATGTTTCATTTTCCGTCACTAAATAATCGGTTACCGATTGTCTGACGTGGATTATCTTGGTCGAAAAAGGATTAAATTTTCACGTTTTTGTGAGATCAAGTAAATTCAACATATCACGTCTTAACAAGTTTTACTCAAAAAAAAATACGCTTAGGCGGATTGGATATGCGGGCCCCCTTTTGCGCGAGGCTCGTTGCAATTTCTACTAATGCTACGTGGTTAATCCGGCACTAATGTATGTTCATCATTTCTGTATATTACTCTACTCTATGTGTATGCTAACTGTACCACCAAGCCACACGGCTTGCTAAACGTTCTTGAGCTTAGAATAACAAATAAGCTTACAGTTTACCTAATCGTTAATGAGGACATATAATGGTAAATATCTACATATATAGATAGCACGGTAAAGGATTCTTAAGTAGCGAATATTAATATAACTTAAATTGTGAAATTAAGGTTGAAATTTTAATGATAAGCATAGTAGTAGGTACAAAAACAATGCGGCGTTAAACTTATAAATGTACCGTGTCGGTCAGCCCTCAGAATTCGGGATACCGTGGGAGACTGAATATTTGCTTCCAAATATTATTCATCCAAATTATCTTTTTTACTTTTTTTTATAGGATAGGTTGACAAACGAACACACAGTCCACCTGATGGTAAGTGGTTGCTGCGGCCCATAGACATCTACATCTATCCTCGATTGCAAATCAAAATGCAGATGCGTTGTCACCCGTAAGGACTGAGATGGAGTGCCTCGTTTCCAGTAAAAAGGGTCCCCGGTTCTCTACACTCACCATACGAAACACAGCAGCATTAAGGATTACGAAGCAAATATTTCTTTTCTTCTTCCGCAAGAACTGCTATGAGCACTAGGGTCTCAATCTACCACATGTAATTATTGATTCACTTGTTTTACATATTTTTAAGATGTGCCAGAGTCATGCTGTAGATATAGTTGTAGTACGAATGGGTCGGCTCGGCCGGGGAAGTAAGACGCTCGAACAGAATACCATCGCAAAATAGTAGCTTAATTCTGCGTTTTTTCATATAGTGAGTGTAAAGAACCGGATCCCCTTTCTTCTGAAAACGAGTTATTCCATCTTAATCCTTAAGCTTCAAAGGGTCTATGGGCCAGAGCATCCTCTTTCTGTCAAGTGGACTGCGTGCTCGTTTGACTACCTTGTTCTGTATTGAATATACTCATCATTGATAAGGAAATAGGATATACTCGTATTTTAAAAATGAAAATTATGTTGTCTATAGTCGCCATACTTGGCAGGCGAGTGGGCAACCAGGTGTTGCTTACTTTTTTGAGTTGTTATCATTAGAATGCTGCCGCCCATCTTTTGTTTAATTTCCCTTTCTAACTTCTTACGACAATTATGAAAAAGAACAAACACATTTCGTTTCTTAGCTTGCAACGACACAATTATTCTCGAAAACGCTAGCTCGACGGTATGCGGTGCCCTTAGGCATACCGTTGCCCAAGGACACCAAAGCAAATTTGCTGTTAGTATGCGCTTGGATGTAAGTGATACTAAAGGATCTCTTGCCGATCCATCAAGCCTGAGCATCAGGACTAATGGCTAACTAAAGGACGTATGGCTCTTGGAACTAACTTTCTAACAAAAGGCTACAGATGCCTTTTTTACCTCTGAGGACAAAATGACATTCCTTACAATCAGTATCTCCTCAAACTAGATAGCAATAGTACACTGATGCTTAGCAGTAAAAAAATACCTACGCCAAAATATCCGTGATATGTTGATTTGTTTATTTCTTCTTCATCATCATCACCTAAACGTCCAGACTGGACATTGGCTTCTGCTATTACAGGGGGATTCGTTTTAATTATTACACTTGGCAGGCAGCAGACGATCGTAGAAGATTTAATGGTCCTTCCGTATCCAAGGTGTTATACTGCCATCTAATGGAATCCATAAAATTTTTGGTATAGAGGACCCCCGGTAATCTGACAAACATTTTGCAGGGCAGTGTCGGACTATCGAATTTGTCAGATTATAAAGCTGCCTAAGACCCCTATAGTGCGGATTTTTTTACAAAAGAGTACCTTGTAAGCCAACAAATTACAGAGCCAATGATAAGATTCTATACGTTATACTAGCTTGCCCGGCAGACGTTGTTCTGTCCTTTTTTGACTACACTTTGCCATGCCCTATTAAAAAATCCTTATTTTCGCAAAAAAATAATGTGGGTCACTCATGGGCAAAAAAACTATCCTATCTCTCAAGTTGGGCCAAACTGCACACGGTGTGCAAATTTGATTAAAATCGGATAGGTAGTTTTCCTTAACTACCTATCCGATTTCCATCGCGGACAAACAACGTGACACGTAATTTATATATATTAAGGTATATTTATGTGTGTATTTTGAAGTGAAAATCATACTTCATTATGTATGTCAAATTTAGTAAATTAAATAAAACAAAAAAGAGCTTACGTTTTATTATAAAATTAATGTCATTAAAGCTATAGAACTTACAAAAAATACGTAATAACTTTACATTAGGAAATAATTGTGTATAAGCAAATGTACATACTAAAATAATCAAAAACTATGACTCAATCAATTTAAGAAGCATCAAGTTAAGAGCATTATCAAGAAGCAATAACGGTTTTTGAGGAATATTATAATCTTTCAACCATTTTCAGAATCAAATTTTTCAATCAGAATCAAAACAATACCCTACGCGTCGAACACAATACATGTCCTCCAGACCGAATTTCGGCCACGGCGGCCTGGCTCAACGGAGGCTAGCCATCGGCGCAGGACAGGATTATAGTGTATAGTGTATGCGCAAGCACAGGTGCACTCTCTATTCCCTCACTATCATAATCCCATGGGACGGTAAACCGACACGACCAAAGAGAGGTCAGGCGCAGGACCAACGGCTTTACGTGCTTTTCGAGGCGCGGGGGTGAGACACCGCCAACTTCTTGACTCCGGGCACCTACTGAGAATTTCTTGACGGGAAACCTCAATAATTTATTTTTTGGCCCGACCCGGGATTCGAACCCAGGACCTCATGATTAGCAGTCGCACTAGTACAACCACTAGACTAACGAGACAGTGGTGGTGCATACAAGTTATAACTTGTTCAATCATGCATTAGCGAAGATTGTCAAAAAAATATTCAATAATAAATAATAGACCATGTGGAATTACAGGGGGTGCCGGATTAGACAAGGGCCGGATTACCGGGGGTCCACTGTATTCCAAAGTCGTTTTTTATCACACACCCATAGGAAGAAATGAGGTAATGATTCTCTTACCCCGCCAGCACACGAACTATTTATTTATTCTTTATTTTATTATATTTTTAACTACTATTAATGTTAAATCCTTCCATCCAATCCAAACAAAGTACATACATACATAAACACTCACACCTATCACCCAGAGGGGTAGGCGGGGACTACAGACTTCCATTTAGCACGATACTGACATATCTCTCTCGCCTCTTCCGCATCCATATACTTACGTATACATGCTCGTCGGTTAAGGGTACTCTTGATTTGGCCCATTTATAGTATATCGCCAATTTAGTCGACAAACTTCCGCCTAGGCCGTCCCTTTCCGACTCTTCCATTCACTTCTACAACATATATTTGCTTTGTCAGTCTTTCCGCATTCATTCTTTCTACATCTACATCTACAACAAACCACCGAAGCATTCCTTTCTTAATCCTGGTCACCACATCATCTTGCAAACCACACTCTTCTTTTATCTCACAGTTTCTCACCCTGTCACTCAGATTCAGCCCTAACATACTCCTTAGCGACCGCATTTCTACTGCATTTATTCTACTCTCGTGCTTCTTCTGTCACACCCAACTTTCACTACCATACGTTAAATTAGGGACTAATACAGCATTGTGAATTGCCATACGTGCCTTTTTTGAGACATTCTGACTTTTCACAATAGAGTGTAGAGCCCCATTTACTTTATTTCCTGCATTCACTCGTCGTTCAATATCCTTATCATATCTCCCATCCCTGCTAAAATAAACCAAACACCAACCAAACAAAGTGTTAACCTAATGTATTGGAATCTACTCTACCAGTCAATCCTTATTTGCGTGGGTTAATGGCACGGAAGACAAATTGTTGAAATGCAGCTTACACTCGACCTTTATAAATAACTGCATAATTACACTGATATATTGCTGCGCAAAATTTATTACTTTTAACGGCCTTTCCAGTTACTCTGTAATCAATTGAAAGGTTATTAGTGAATGCGTTCTCGCTTAGCGATCGTTATTAACATACTAACTTGTTGAAGTTTTTGCGTGCGGCTCTTGAGGATAGTTCTTTATTAACCGCCTCGGCACTCACAACTTCCAAACAATCGCCTTGTTGAATACGAACAAGGAGTATTTTATAATTATTTCGCTTTATTGCCCTGATACTTAACGAATTTAACAAAGTGTAATTGTTTCGACCCAGTTTAATTACGTATATTTAAGGAATGTTACAATGTTATACGAGAAGCTGATGAATACTGAAACAGTCATATTTTTTTTAACCAGCGACCTGCCCCGGCTTAACTTGGATAGGGTCTATTAATGTGGCGTCTTTTATATTCAAAATAATCAAATACCATTTATTTTATAAATTTTTCTCGTTTTCTCAAATAAGAGATCTTTAAGTTTTTACAAATAAAATATAGCCTAAATCGATCCTGACATTACTCTCTATCTCTACGTAAAGTTTCTTTACGATTACTTCAGTCATACCAAAGATTAGCCAGACAGAGATACAAACATTTTTCCTCCTAAATTTTGAAGATGAGCAGTGCGATATTGCGGAGAGCTATTTTCTGAGATGTAAGTGCTGTTAGCCTATGCGGCTCTTACAGCTTCATCTGACTCAAGGCCTTGCAGGCCCGCGAGCTGAGAAAGAGAACATTTATAATCATAAATTATCATCGTCCTAAAATCTTTTCACGTTAATTCCGTTTTTAGTATGGATGACGAACTTTAAACAAAAGTTATTTCAATCATGAGTTTCTTATGTTTAAAAAAATGAGATTTAACATTGAAAATCAAACATCAGTATGCTCTTTGTATAGACAGCATTTGGTAGCTTGGCGATTCATCACCTTGAGAATTTCAGAAGTTTTCTTCCTCGCACGCCAAACTTGTGGAATCTATTAAAAATAGTAATTTTTCCTGGCCTAGCAACCTTTAACTGAAGAGCCTACGTGTTCCTCAAAAACTGGTAATTAATGCACTGACGATTCTTCTAGTTCTGCAGCTGTTCATTTTCACTTCATTACCTAATGATATTGATAAGTTTTCAATAATTACACAAAGATTCACCAAACATTATCTATGGGGTTTTTTTTTAGTTTATCTTCACTTTTGATTTCATTTTTGTAACTAGTGGAAAGTATAAAATAATGATAGAAATAAAATAAAATAAAATTCGCTTCCATTACTACTTTGCAATATTGAATTTTAGGATAATTATTACCATCAGGCGATAAGGGAATTCGAATTCGATCACTACAGAAATTTTTGATCTCAATTTTAAGTGCTAATTTACCACGTGCTCAGCAACGAAAGTAGTCATCGTGCCAAAACCTGGATGTGTTCCAATTTATTTTCAATTTATTAAATTGAAAATTATTTCGAGGACAATAACGCTGCAGATCTTTAGAAATGATAACAGGCCAGCAGCAGCAGCGTCCAGCAGTATAACGTATGTAGCCAAGTGCCACCATATTTTTTATTTCAAAGTTGCAATTTTTAAGATCTTAGGGGTTGGATTTAGAATCGTTTGTCAGGAATTTGGGGGAGTAAAGTGTTTTATTTGGTAGAGGTTTGGTTCCCGATTATAATAATACCACTCACATTAAAAGGTAATGCACCGTTATCGAGAAAATAATTAAAAACTATTATAACCTAAAATGCGAAAAGTATGGAAAATTATTTTTTATTATTAACTGACTTTAAGGCTCTGGGTTCTAGCCCTTCTGAGAAAAAAATATACAATATTACTGTGAAAGCTGGATAGCATACAGAACTTTGTGGCTGCGGCGGGAGCAAAGTCAACCTGACTTTATAGATATCTGATCTGATCGAATCTGTACTAAAATTTAATCAGCACGCCCCGAATCCACGTAGTCTTGTCTGCCCTACTCCTAAAGTGTTTTTGTAAAGCCGTAGGCAGCCCGTCGTAGCAAATCACAGGCACCTGTGCGAGCCGTAGTGCGCTTATTATTGTATTATATATTATGTTTATAATTTCAAGTTATTATAAAAGCTAATATATTGGTGTTTTGTGGAGAGCAAGAGCGAGCAAAACGAGCTCGGGACTTAGGGCACCCCGACTTGGACAGGTTAGGTTAGAAGGGGATCCATCCACCAACCACTCAGAAGTAGGAGCCCCGCAAAGCGGGGCTCCGTTGACTGTGCTTCCCTCCACAACGCTACGTGATGCTCCCTTTCCCAACTCTCTCCCCGCATAAATCAGGTTTATAGTCAAAAACGTTACAATAACATAACCTCAGAATTAGATTTTTAAAAATTTATAAAAAAAACTAAGCATGTCCGGCAGGATGTAGAAGTGGGGGGTGACTCTACAACTCCTCCGCCTCCCTCTCCACTCCCATCCTCTTAATTAATTTTTAGTCATCATTTTAAGGTTAGTTCTATGGGATTTTCTTTTTGATTTTTCTCAAGAACAGTGCATTACCTTTTAATGTGAGTGGTATTATTATAATCGGGGACCAAACCTCTACCAAATAAAACACTTTACTTCCCCGAATTCCTGCCAAACGATTCTAAATTTCAACCCATCTTAGAATCAAATAAATAAATTGATTAATACTACTATCTGGTATTTAACAAGCTTGCTCCATTGTCTTGTCCTGAAGTGGTGTGCGCACAAAAAAAGTACAATAAGTTGTGAAGAATCGTCGGATTAAAGCGCCGAGTCATTCATTCCAGGTTTAATTATTCACTGTTTAAACAAATCGCAATAAAGAGCCTGTGTCAGTGCTTCGACGGATAACGTCCTGCAATAAAATGGTAAAATAAAAACGGCAAAATGTCTGTCGTGTCTTCTAGAAGTTCTTTTAATTGCGAAGCTCATTGTTTAAAATAAAACATCGTGGCAATCTGTAGAGGAGCCCTATGTCTAGAAGTGCACTTGTGATGGCCGATTATAATGATAATGATGCTGGCTACATAATATATTTTGTAACTTTTAAATGTATAGTGGAATCCAAACATCAATAGTGGCGGCGGGGATTAAGTTATTTGTTTGTTACCGAAAAATATGACTATAAAAAAGATTTTGTTTTAATCGAAAAATCTCATATAGTAGTATTATCCGCAAATCAAAAAACGGTAAGAAAAAGAAGTAAAATAATTGTTAATAGAAATATCTCGCTTGATTTCTTGGTCTGACGTTTTTATTTCTACTTTGGTAGTTTTACAGTGCGTCGCTTTTAAATTTTTAAGGAGCGAGAATGCTAAGGCTTGTTGGCTGTGAAACTGTAATTCGGTAAAATGTTTCTAGTATTACTACACTGGCAGTAAACGTTTACAGCTAGCACGCATTACTGTTATGAAATATTATTATTTTACTACTAAAATTGTTTAATGTCTATTACACGCGAATTTTAATTTGAGATACAAAACTTTGTAAATGTTATTTATAAATATAGACGTAATAAACATTCGACTTGTTAAAGAAAATATACGAAATATTTTATTATACTCGTGTACGTGTTTAACTTGCACGTTATTTATAAAAAACATCAAAGGAACAACGAGCAAAATAGTTATTTCAGTGTTATAATATTTATGGTTTGTCACGTGTAACTGACAAATTTCGATTACGGTGACTACCTTTGATTAAAAACTGGAGTTACAAGTGTTCAGTTTGTCATCATCGTCTTTTTCAGTCCACTGCTGGATATTTTTATATATCTGCTGGAGGTAAAGCTACGCGGAACCGGGGAAGTACCAAGCTATTATACGGAATACCAGCATATAATAGCAGTCATATGCTTTGACAACAGCATCAAATGTAACTGGGCCACCAGGTCAAGGCACCTGGAACTGCGATAGTCAATCCTATTGTGAGTCCCAAATCCTTCAGCGGTGAATTTTACAAGCTGGCTAAGAAGAAGAAAATGAAATTCGCTGAATTTGCCATTCACAACGCATCTGCATTTTGATTTGTAATCGATGTAGATGTCTATGGGCCGCAGCAATCACTTACCATCAGGTGGACTATGTGCTCGTTTGTCACCTTTATCCTATTGAAAAAAAAACTTAACACTAAAGGTATTTTTTTAAACGCTTATTTTTGTTATTACCATCCCATAGAATTTGAATTTTGTTTGGATTCCTAACACTATGCATCTATGGCCTTGTCAAGTGTCTACAGGTTTCAGAAGCCAATTGCAGTCTTAGCCATTAAATGGTCTAAGATTGAATTTGATGTACTGCTAGTTCAATTGCAAGTCTAACGATATATGATATAATTTACTTAACATTATTTGAATTAAATTATCATTATTAAAAACTGACAGATAACTTTAAAACAAAATCAAAGTTTCGATGATCTAACTCCTGCAAATAGCTTTAAGCATAACTGCGATTGATTCATACTAATCAAATAACGTTTTAAGTAATTAAAGTTAATTCGCTCGTTATTTGCATAGACAGCAGAAACATTATCCGAACGTTTTGAATTCAAAACATGCCACAATTGTTCATTAAATGAAATAGCTTTTAGCAGAAAAACAATGTTTATTCGCTATAAATTCAAAGCAGTAGCACCGGTAAACGCTATCTAACGAGTTGATAATTGCGGAAGTCACACCCAGATTTACGACTCTAGTATATCGACATTCGCGCTTCCAGCTAGGCGGGGTGCATTCGACATCGATAAGAATCTATTACTGACTGGCAACGCAACAACGTTCGCAAGGTTTAGGTGGTTCCATTTTTATTTTTAAATGTTTTTTTTTTAAAGAAGAAACACTTCAAATGATCTTTATTTATTTAATCTAACCTACAAAAATACCAGTAGATTACTGAAAAATTCATTAAACAGTCAATTCGACATTTTCATAGTCATAGACGGCTTCGTGGCACAGTGGTTTAGCAATGAGTAGCAGCGCTAAGGGCCGCGGGTTTGAATACGGAACAAGTATTTGAATGGCCTACAATAATTGTTCCAGGTCTGAATTTTTGTGCTTGTGAAATTTATGTATGTAAAATGCCCCCATGATACAGGAGAAAATCCTAGTGTTGAGGTAACTTAAAAAAAGCTTTAACAGAGAGGTATTCACTTGTTCTAACCTACCCATGTCCAATATAACAGCACACATACCTGATAAAATTAGGAGTTAGCAAATAAAAATGCAGCGGCATAGTTTTCTTGAAAATTCCTTTTGGCTTTTTGTTCAGAAATTTAATTTTTAAAAATCATGTTTAGAAATATATTTTTATTTAAATATCATCTCAACTTCATTAATCTACAATAAAAAGAAAAAAGATTTTATCGAGGGGTAACCTCGTACAAAGCAAAGTGTAGCCCGGCTCCCCACTTAAAGGAGCTACGACTATGGAGTATAGAGGTAAAAAGAACAATCTCTCATAGGAGAACTTGAATTGAAGTTGAAAAAATGTCCATCTGTAAGCAATAAATAACAGTTCAAAAACTCTCCACAACAGCGCTGGAGTAGCTACATGAAACAGCTACATGAAATGTACTTAGCGGTTGTCAACGGTGTGAACTGTGCTACTAAAATTCTCAGTAGCTGTAAAATCTAAAATAATTTTATTTTGTAAATGTAACCTCGAAAAAGTCGTCTATCCCACTAATATTTTTCAACACGTTCTTTAAAATTTACCCCGTAGCTATTGTGGCGCCACCATTGTTTAACGGTTTTCTATGGACACTTTTTAATACACAGTCTGTACTCCTTACCTACACTCCATAGCTACGACCTTAGATACAGGAAGTCGGTGAATGTATGTGGCTCGGGACAGTGCTTTGTGGATTTCCATTAGGAAGGCATATGTTCAGCAGTGGACTTGTAAAGAGTTGTAATTATGATGATTAAAATAATATTACTATCTAGACTTCGTAATATCAAAGAAGATTTAGATTACAATTAAACATAAAATTGGTCCACTTGACCGATTCTAGGTGTTCTATTTCGCTGAGTTTGACATAAACCAGTATAAGTATGTACAAATGTTTTGAAAGTTATTTTATTGCATTTTATAAATTTCCTTTAACAATACTTGAAAACAATGTACAAAATAGAGACTGGAGATATCGCAAAGCATTGCCAGTGCATAAAACACGTTTCTTGAATATATATCACGGGCATTTATGTCCTGATACTATCATACATTTATCACTGCTTTTGCATCGCACATTTTAAAACTATCACATATTATAGAAATATGAATGCTATTCTGGTTCAGGTATTTTTATCGACATTGCTTTGATAGAAATAAAACATAACAAACGCCTGTTACTTTCGTTGTGCTATTTTATATAAAACTTCTGTAGGCAAAGAAGAAAATATTTTGATATTCCCGATAACAAGAAAATCACAAAATAAAAGCGTAAAGATTTTCTACTACATTCTTTTAAGACGTTGCGTTGCTAGAATTTAATTACAACGTTCTAAAATAGGTTATTCAAGAATGCCAATAGACAAAAAAGTTAAATTTATCTATTTATTACAAAGATCAACGATAATATTCATACAAAATATTAAGCGAAAAACACAGCACAAACAAAATTCCGGCAAAAGTTTTTTTCTACTGTTATTTTGAAGTTATTAAGCCAACTTCGCATAATATAAACGCGTGGTGGCTCAAATTGAGAATATAGTCTACATTTACTCGATTGAGGTTTATATTGGAGCAAATAAGATCTATAAGTGTTTCGCTGTTAATTGTGAAGTGTGTAGGTTTGTTGACATATTGTTTAAGACGGTTTATAATAAGAAACTCCTCTAATGTTTTATTGCTATTTTACGCCAGTATTCTGTGAGAGCGTGGTCATTCCCCGTTCGAGCCGACCCATTCGTGCTACAACCATAATATAACTGCAGCGTTACTCTATCAGCACGTGGTTTTGATTCTTAACCGAGGATTAATGAAGATGTCTATAGACCACAACATCATTTTCTTAAGTAGAAAAAAAAGTAAAATATCTTTAGGCTTAGTGAGTGGCTATATTTTATGACATGATTCCTCGGCTGTAGCTCTCGATTAAAACCCTGGCTTGAGTTAAGTATATTTATTGGTTTTATAGTGTACTGTGCATGCCACAGTGTTTACTGCATCTAAATCTGAATCGTATAATTATCTAAAGCAGAAGCGTTAAATAAACTTTTCATAAAACGCGGTGACATGAAGATCCCCATAAGAAAGAAGTTATTTTACACCTGGCAGATGAAGTAATGCTTGCAGTACCAAACGCCTTACATATTTACCGCTACTCCAAGTCGTCTCCTTCTCCAAAACGCCAATTTCACTCGCACGTTGTCAATATACTAACTAATAAAGGAGGCTCGACATAACAGAGCTACAGGTCCATTTGAGAATGTCAAACCAATATCCCTAAACAATGAAGTGAAGGGTATTATCTTTACGAGGTTATTTTGCTCTACCCTCACAACACCCTGCCTAGCGTGGTGAGTATTGGCAAATTGGCAAATCCTTCAAGGTGTGCAATGTTACTCAGTTCATTAAAATGCTTGTATCCAAAGGTGAATTTAAAACAGAGCCTGACAAAAATAAGGAAATTTAAAGACAATCTTTAATATTTCTTATAGACGACGTTCATATTAATGCTATGAGATTGGATTATCTTTTTTCTACACAAGCTCCTACCTACGATAATGATAAATATTGCGCCGTTTAATTATAACCGAAAAATGTCGCCGTGTACAATACCAGCCAGTAGCATCTACGTCATTATTAAAATATTTATATACGAGTCTTGTACGTGGCAGAGCCATGCTGCAGCTATATTAAATTTCGGCTCGTCCGGAGCAGGACCTCGCTCTCACAGAACACCAGTATAAAATAGCAGCATAATGCTGTTGTTTCGTATTGTAAGTGTAGAAACCCCCTTTACTGAAAGCGAGGCATTCCATCTGAGTCCTCTGGGATGACAACGCATCTGCATTTTAATTCCATATCGAGTATAGATGCAGTTGTTTATGGGCCACAATATACACTTACCATCAGGTGTACTGTGTGCTCGTTTGTCACACATACATATACAAAACAAAACTACAGGCTGGAACGAGACAGTTCGTAATTAACGAAACAATAACAGGCGAGCTCATTGTAAGTGGTCAATTAAAAACATTTAAAAAGAGAACCGCGACGCAACAGCCTCAGCGATTCACTCGGAAACATTATCGCATATCATCGGGCGGGCCTTCGCGATTGTACGCATACGCAGCGACATCTAGAATACGTCGGCTTCGCGTTTAATTGTGAATCGGACTTCTTATTTGCGTCGCTATAAATAACTAGAAGAGACATTTGTGTCTCATTAATAAAATTAATAAAACATATATCTCACACGGTTCTTAATATTTAAGTACGGTTTATTATGAAATATTTAATAAGTGGATAAAAAATATTCTATTTCTTTTACGCAGCTAACAATAAACAGCTAAATAGTTTACCTTATTACAAGTTCTATCACGCTGAGAAATTCGGAGCATAGATCTCACCAAGAAATGTAAAAGCTAAGAGACAAATTATTTTATATTATTTAAAAAAATACGGTTTACTTCATCGTTATATACAGCAAAGGGGTTGAATAATTTGCCAGCATCTTTAGGCTTTTGTTAAGCGTACTGAGCTATTTACTCTTGCCTTGAAGACGCTTGAACATCTTCGGCTGTATCTTACTATCAGGTAGGATAGTAGTCAAACACCAGCTTATAACAATTAATACATAAATAAAACAAAAAAAAACTTAAGTGGGAGTGACTAATGCATGCACTACAAACAATTTTAACTTTTTTTGTCAAATGTTTTTCATTTTTGACCCGATTTAAAGAAATGTTTAAAGATTTTTTTATAGGATAAGGGTGACAAACGAGCACATCATACGTGGTAGAGCCATGCTGCAGTATTGTGGTTGTAGCACAAATGGGTCGGCTCGACCGGGGAAGGACCTAGCTCTTATAGAATACCAGTATAAAACAGCAGCTTAATACCGCTGTTTCGTCTGGTGAGTGTAGAGATCCGGAAACTCTTCTTTACTAGAAATGTGGCATTCCTTCTAAGTCCTCAGGGGTCACAACGCACCTGCGTTTTGATTCTTAATCGAGGATAAATGTAGATGTCTATGGGCCACAGCATCCACTTATCATCAGGTGAACTGTGTGCTCGTTTGTCACCCTTATTCTATAAAAAAAACAGTCATTCTGATGGTAAGTGGTTGCTGTGGTCCATAGACATCTATCTACATGTATCCTCGATTATTTATCAAAATTCAGATGTGTCGTCATCCGTGAGGACTAAGATAGAACGCCTCGTTACCAGTAAAAGAGTCTCCGGTTCTCTACTCTACACCCACTATACGAAGCACAGCAGCGTTAAGCTCCTATTTTACGCTAGTATTCTGTGAGAGCGTGGTCCTTCCCCGGTCGAGCCGACCCGTTCGTGCTACAACTATACTAGTTATATAGTTGCGGCATGGCTCTACCACGTATAAATTAAGTAAATATTGTAAATTTATAAAAATCCAAATGCCTGTCATTTCCAGGAGGTATGTTCTACGTTCACAACACTCATTTATCGCCGCCCCGCGGTAGATTCCAATCAAGGGGAGTTAGCTGTATGAACGCGCGCTGCCTGCCGATGTATATTACGCGTATGTGTATGTATGTACTTCGCTCAATTTTTATTTACAATTCCATCATAAACCATTTGGCCTGACTAAATTAATATTTTGGCATTTATGACTTTAAAATTTTTAAAGCATTACATAAGATTACAAACCTAAAACTAAAGTAATTAGCTCGATAATAGTCAACAAGATATCACTTGTATTTAATAATGAACAAATATTATTCTTATTTGAAATTTAAAGAACCTCTTAGCGTGAAAACCTTTTAACTTGGATATGACTAGAGCAGAAATTGTCTTTTGAACCCAACCCTTCCTCATCTTTATATAATTTTTACCACTAACTTTTACCAACTAAATAGTTCTTTCAAATTATAAGTTCAAGTCCGCAAACATAATTATATAATTGGTTACAAAATACCTTATATTTAATTAATATGGAAAAATGGAATATTTAGAAATATGATACAATTTGTTATATGAGATAAAAAATTTCAATCTAGTAAGCGCTATTCAATCTTTAGACCGCAACAGTGTTTAAAAGTTTTGGGTCTCAATTTTGATGTGACTTTTCTGTGACAAAGTTAGCTAATAAATAAAATAATTTTAAAATGTCCTAACCATGCAAAACTATATTTGATGCTTAACTTTTGCATTCCACTGTTAGATCCCTTCATGAGGCAAGCCATTTATGCAGGGTTTTTTTTTTTAATTAGACTGACAAACAAACCTGCAGTTTTTCTAGTGTCTATATATTATATTATTATTTACTTTAAAAAAATTGGGTTTACATATACGTGAATCATATTGTAAATTGTTTTAGGAGTTCAATACAAGTCCTGTTTCATATTGAGTCCGAATCCAGCAAGCTTGTTATCGAACAACTTTGTAATGAATTCGGAAACAATACTTCAGCAAATGCCAATTATATTCGGGCTACATATGCTACAAATAATCCTAAAGCATAACATTGTTGTATTCATATACAACAAAAAGTAACGCGAAAAATGTGAAAATTGTGTCTAGTATTACCATTGTCAATACTCGTACAATTAACAAAATGAAGCTGGCAAGACAGTAACTAATTTTATTAGGACAATTGCCATCAAATATATTCAATAATGAAAACTATCACTTTGTAAATAATCCTAATTAATATTTTTGTTCCTTAAAATGAAAACTTTGGCCCCCTGGGAGAGAGGTAAAGCGAGGTAAAACTTTGGCAATCTATAATCTTAGGGGTATCTCGCATACAGCCGGGGGCTGTATCAATGACGGCTGAACTGTTGAAAGGAGTAAGTGGCAGAAGTAACATAACATATAGCATAAACACTCACGCCTGTCATCCAGAGGGGTAGGCAGAGACTACAGACTTCCATTTGGCACGATCCTGACACACCTCTCTCGCCTCCTTCACATCCATACACCTACGCATACATGCTCGTCGGTTAAGGGTACTCCTAATTTGGCCCGTTTTCAATAAATCGCCAATTTGGTCGATAAATTTTGGCCTAGGACGTCCCTTTCCGACTCTGCCATTCACTTCTGCAACATAAATTTTCTTTGTCACTCTTTCCTCATTCATTCTTTCCACATGACCGAACCACCGAAGCATTTCTTTCTTAATCCCGGTCACAACATCATCTTGCAAACCACACTCTTCTCTTATTACACAATTTCTTACCCTGTCATTCAGATTCAGCCCTAAAATACTCCTTAACGACCGCATTTCTACTGCGTTTATTCTACTCTCGTGCTTCTTCTGCCACACCCAACTTTCACTACCATACGTTAAAGTAGGGACCAACACAGCATTGTGAATTGCCATACGTGCCTTTTTCGACACATTTTGACTCTTCACAATAGAGTGCAGGGCCCCATTTACTCTATTTCCCGCATTCACTCGTCGTTCTATATCCTTATCATATCTCCCATCCCTGCTAAATACGCAGCCCAAATATACAAACTCATCTACTTGTACTACTTGTCTACCAGAAGTACTACTTCTAAAAGATGAATACATATTGACGCCATTTGCTGTAGACTATCGTTTCGTGGGGTTTACGTGTGGTGAAGTTCCTAAAGGACTATCTACGACTTGTCGTCGCCGTTAGTTATAAGAGAGCTGCTGTTATTTTCCCGCTCAAAGGCTAAATATAGCTATTCAGCGAGGTAACGCAGTCAGCATTCTTGGAATCAGCATTGGGGAGTAGGACTGTGAGACAATTGAATTTTTTGGTTATGATGGTAATAACTATTGTGTATCTTAATGTTGCTTAAATTAGATCGTGAAACTGTTAAACAAAATTCATCCAGTCTATATCTGTTCCAAGATATTTAAAAATAAATCCGCAGTCACGCTTACTGTGTTCATATCCTCAGCAAATAATCCTTGGAAATATAAAAAACTCACACCATATCCAAAGGGCACATCAACCGACAATTAACAACGTAACAGTCCAATATTGCCCGGGCAATGTTAACACACATAAAACAGTTCACATAGATAGCTACCCACTTCGAACTATTTATGTGCACGAGATAAAGCGCACAGCGCCAGTGCCTTTACTTTTTATTGCTATTCGGTATTTTGTTACGAGAAACTTTCGCGATTAATGCTCTTTGAGACTATTACGCCTACAAGCACTTATTTTATATTCGTTATCACAACTTGTATTACAGCGAAATATATTTTCGCTGTCTGTTCACGTACTCGTAAGTTACCGGCTTTCATTTTGTATTACGATATGATGAATTTTAAATAATGTTTCAGCATTGACTTATATATTACTAGCGTACGTTGAATTTTTTGTTAAGCAAACATATAATATAATATTTTATTCTTCCGAAAGTTTTATATTTAATCGTTCAGAAATGCTACTAAACTTATTTCCTACTACAGTCTGATCTTGGCACTAATAAGTTGGAACTTAATACTGGTATTGATAAAAATAATTTGCCTTATCTCAGAGTAAACTTATTATGCAGGATAACGCACTGACGCCAAGTTACATGCGTTTATTTATAGAACTTCGTGGCATTGAATTTTATAGCAACTTGTAATAATATAATGTGGCAGTGGTAAAAGTAAATTGATAGGAAAATGTTTCATTATAAGTTTATTTTGAATTTATGTACCATTTTGTTATTTAAATATGCTTTCGACAAGGCTACTGCATTTCTAGGAATTGTGATTTTCGATATCAGTATACCTACAGTAATGTTTGCGAGTCGTATATTTATGGTTTCATTACTTACAGCAATTTATCACGTTTTCATTTTAAAAACTCACATATTCTGCAACTTACGGCATTTTTGCCGTTGATAACGTTATAGCATTTCTTTTGACACGTAGATTTTGCTTCTTTAGTTACAGACTTTTGAGGTCAATAATTTAAAAACCTTCCTGTTGTACAAGCCAAACTTATGGTTTTAGTTTCTTCGGATAAAAAATATAGTGAAAATTATGACCAGTAGTTGAAAACAGTTATGTTCCAAAAATGACTGTATTGTTTGCATATTATAAAGGATAAGTAGTTTAAAAGATAGTATGACTTTATGGTAATTTGAAAACATTTTTTGACTCTGGTGAATAATTGTAATTTGTCCACATACCATATTGCCACGTCGATATAAATAACGGGGGTAATTCAAAAATATTTTGTTTTTTGCTTACGATAAACTAATAATTAAGTTATTGTAAATATACTCAGATTTCCCTTAATTATCTTGGTCAGGCTATTGGCTCAAATATCAACGTGCAAAAACTCGATGCTTGTGGCAGCACTATTGACATTAAAATTTTGGAACTGGATCACCATGTGCAGGAGTGTAGGAGAAATTGTATTAACTTTTTGTTATTCTGCTAGAAGATATAACAAAAAGTTTAGTACGTACAAAGATGACTACAGATGCGTTGCGACCCCTGAGGACTAAGATGAATAAGTTTAATTGAACGTTTTTTTTATTGAGCTAGTTAATCAATATACAGTCCATTATTTCTAGTAAAATCACACACAGACACACACACATAGTCCGCTTGCTCTCTCTATCTCTAACTGCGCGATCCTTATCAATTCTTTGGTCCATCGCCGCTGGATTACCACCACCAACGGCGAAGCGCATTATAGAAGATCATCAAAGAAGATCATTACAGAAGATCATCGGTCAAGAGAAAAGATCCCCGGTCAAGAAAGAAGATCGAATATCTCAAATAAATCCCCATTTCTGAGTATAGTCCGGCATCGTCATACGTCATCTTCAAAATGTCTCACAACCTGTAATGATACCGACGTTCTATTCTCTTCAGGCTGGAGCACAGCAATTGGTAAAAGTGTGTTACCTAGAAGGAATGACTCTCGGACGGGAAGGGTGTTCTATCATCTAGTATAATTAAACAGCACTTCGCAGTAGAAAATTAACAGGCCACTTATTTACAGATGCTAAACGGCCCACTACCTGTGCAAAAAATTATGTTAACTTTACGTGACACTATATTAAAACGACAAAACGTACGCCATTTTTTTAGAAAACATTAGGAATGTTTCGAAGTACCGAGCTCGAAATCAAATCTTCAACTTGATTCTCTCGCTCCGTGATTAAATTATAAGACACCTGTACCCACATGAAAAGTTTTCAAGGAATGGTTTTAACTTTGAAACTGTTTTGCTCTTGAATAAAAAATGAACGCGTAAGCAACAGAGTGGTATCCATTACCGACAGTATGCCGACTTAAGCAAAAAAGAAAACCAACGAAAAAAGCCTTTTTTAGTCCTACATATTTCATTTAGTTTGGTTTCGATTTACCTTGTATGTTACATACAGATTTATCTACATATATAAATAAATTAAATAGTCTGACTGTGTTAAGGAAATAACTGCATTTTATCGAGTTTAGGGGGATTTGCAAGCCATTTGGACATAAATAGCCATTTGTAAAAAAATGTCTCTCTGTCCAAAATAATCTCCGAAATGGCTCCAACGATTCTCATGAAACTTCTCAAACAGATAGAAAACAATACCAGGAGTGAACTAAGCTACATTTTATCCTAAAAACTTGGAATTTTGTTTTGTGAAATCAAAATAATTGATTAAATAAATGCCATTGATGACTTTTTCAAAAAATCTAAATGACCTTTATAAAGACATAGTACGTTAAATGTTAAGAATGTGAATTTTATTGATTTCTTATAAAAATTACGCGACATGCTTGACTCGCGTTAAATATCGACCCCTTTGTTAGTTTGCAGTGTGATGACTTGTTCAGGACCGCTCACAAGATTATAGATTTCTTCTTTATCATCATCTATCCGTAAACGACCACAAGTGGACGTATGTTCTACCGTTCTATGGAGGATTTGCCAGATTCGATAAACCAAAAACGTTTCATTTTATAGTCCACAAAACTTTAGGTGAGATAGAGAACCGGAGACCCTTTTTGTTGGAAACGAGGCATTCCATCTTAGTCCTAACGGGTGACAACGCATCTGCATTTTGATTCGTAATAGAGGAAAGATCTAGATGTCTATGGGTCACAGCAACCAATTACCATCAGATGGCCTGTGTGTTTGTTTGTCAGCCTTATCCTATAAAAAATCTTCGCAAAATAATTCCGATTTTTACCAAGTACTATCCGTGATGCAATTGAAATCAGCTACATCAACTCAAATGGTTAAGTGCTGTTATCGACTATGATAACTTTATAAAAAATTCAATCATGACTCTGCAAGACACCAAGATATTAAAAGTTTACAATTTAATTACACGGTTTCTTTTTTATAATAACTTGCTTATTATATTTACTATTAGACAAAGGCAAAATATGAACATACTATAGTTAAATAAATATTTTTATTACGTAATGTTCTAATTAGACTTCATAATTAAGGTTTGTTGAAACGAATGTGAAAATGATATTGCAGTATTTGGATCTATAGAATTTTAGCTTTAATGTAAAAATGAATAAGATCTATTATTGCATGTTAAATATCTGAAGTAAAATGAGGCACTGTATTCAGAAACGCGCAGCCGCAAAGAAAGTTCTTAAGCTTTAATTAAAAGAGCATCGCGATTACTGCTATATTAGTTACAATCAAGGAACAGAGTTTTCATGGAGTAGACATTGTATGTATTTATTTTTTGTCAAGTTCTTACCAAGTTCTGTCACCACACGCTCGTGTGGCAGTTACTGAGTTTCGGCTTGAATAGTAAATTAAACATGTTAAAAATAAGGTGAAGTAGACTGTGCGATAGCTGACCGCTAAGATTTTAAGCCTGATTTATATGGGAAACAAGATTTGGCAAGCGCAGCTTTTTATTTTTAGTCGTTATTAGGAAGATATTTTTATAGCATAAGGGTGACAAACTATCATACAGTCCACCTGTTGGTAAGTGGATGATGTGGCCCATAGACCTCTACATCTATCTTCGATTATGAATCAAAATGAAGATGCGTTGTCACCCGTGAGGACTAAGATGGAATGTTTCGTTTTCATTAAAATCGGTCTCCGGTTTTCTAAATTAACCATACGAAACACAGCAGTGTTGAGCTGCTATTTTACGTTGGTATTCTGTGAGAGCGTGGTCCTTTCCCGGTCGGGCCAACCCATTCGTGCTACAACTATAAAACAACGCTTGATGCCTATTTTCTGATTTTTTCCCTCTGTCGCCTCTTACGATTACGACACCTAACTGATGATATATAAGTTGATGATAGATAATATAAGGTTAGTAGAGTCATATTCTTACACCGCCATTACACGGTTATTGAACGGTATTCTATTAATTATCTAAATAGTTTTTTTTTCCTTTACTAGTGCAGGTTATTATCTGGCATTTAGTATTAGTCTAGTACTAAGTTAAAATAATAAAAAAAGATACAACAATTATTCGGTAATAAATGAAATAAAAAACGTTTCTGGAAATTATAAAATAAAAAACATACAATAATAATACCCTGTGCTGGTGCATATTGCAATAAATATTTAAAAAAAATACGGATCAAAAACATAACTCCTTAACTTGCTAATGCTTGTCCCGATTTCGAATACGTTTACCTTTATTATTATTTTCAGACGAGCACACAGTCCACCTAATTGTAAGCGTATGCTGTGGCTCGTAGATATCTACATCTATCCTCGATTAAGAATCAAAATGCAGAATGCATTGTTGCGTTAAGTTATGATGTTATTTGTTGACTATGATGATTGATGACCTTGTTATTTTAATGTACAAAAAGGTCATACTTTTTTTTAGTTTGGCAAGAATCGAGTGCTGATTAACTTATTGATACCTCAAAATATTTCCGTCTGGTGGCGATGCAAAATAATCAATTACCATTCTTTTTATTTTAAGTGTATTTGCCATTTTTTTCTATAAGGTAATTCTTGCGCAAAAAAAATCAATTTTGTAACGTTAATATTAGGTATAGTTATTGTACATTTTATTAAAAATAAATCAATCATCTCCACATAATCCGTAGCCTGCACCATTCGCAGAACTGATCAGATATTAATGGGCCTGTCAATAGAATGATGTAATTATTACAAATGTTCTGAGATCCATGATAAAATGTTATTATTCTCTTCACTCGAAACTTATTGCGTACACCACTGAGATTTGCCCCCTCTTAATTGTAACGTACGTAGAACGCGGTGGATTTATCTCGAAGTTTTCTCCAGTGATAAAGTGTGCGTGCATTGGATTCATTTACTACCAATAACAGGATAAGCATGCATTCAATGTAAAGAAACATATCCTAGTGTCAGTACAAGTTCAAACATTAAAGCGTATTTATATCGTATAAACGCATAAAGATTTACATGATATTCACTATGGATAATAAAATATATTACAACGAAAGGACGGTAGAACTCTAAACCTTCATTCGTTCAAGCATCATAAAGTACGACGCATGAAACTGTCTTGAATCAGTCTTTCTTCGAGTTTTGAGTCGGTGTCATGATTCAATCCGTTGTGGTAATTCTTTAGTACACATAAAGAAGCAGAGAGGTTGCCCTGTGTGACGTCGTAAAAAGCAGTGCTGCTGTTGATTTTCAAACTTCATTCATTTTGGTGTTATCTTATACTATTTACCCTGTTCCGTTAATGTTTTTTAACGTTCAAAGCATGTTCAAAGTCATTCCAAAGAAGTATTTATTTATTTATTAATTTTAAGTACAATTTGCAGCAATATACTAAAAATATTAATATATTTGCAAACTTCATTTTGGTGTTATCTTATACTATTTACCCTGTTCCGTTAATGTTCTTTAACGTTCAAAGCATGTTCAAAGTCATTCCAAAGAAGTATTTATTTATTTATTTAATTTTAAGTACAATTTGCAGCAATATACTAAAAATATTAATATATTTGCAAACTTCATTTTGGTCATATCTTATACTATTTACCCTGTTCAGTTAATGTACTTTAACGTTCAAAGCATGTTCAAAGTCATTCCAAAGAAGTATTTATTTATTTATTTAATTTTAAGTACAATTTGCAGCAATATACTAAAAATATTAATATATTTGCAAACTTCATTTTGGTGTTATCTTATACTATTTACCCTGTTACGTTAATGTTTTTTAACGTTCAAAGCATGTTCAAAGTCATTCCAAAGAAGTATTTATTTATTTATTTAATTTTAAGTACAATTTGCAGCAATATACTAAAAATATTAATATATTTGCAAACTTCATTTTGGTGTTATCTTATACTATTTACCCTGTTCCGTTAATGTTTTTTAACGTTCAAAGCATGTTCAAAGTCATTCCAAAGAAGTATTTATTTATTTATTTAATTTTAAGTACAATTTGCAGCAATATACTAAAAATATTAATATATTTGCAAACTTCATTTTGGTGTTATCTTATACTATTTACCCTGTTTCGTTAATGTTCTTTAACGTTCAAAGCATGTTCAAAGTCATTCCAAAGAAGTATTTATTTATTTATTTAATTTTAAGTACAATTTGCAGCAATATACTAAAAATATTAATATATTTTGTGTTTATAACATGACTAAATATAGTTTGCAATTTATGAGTAATTTTTGATATCGGTGGAACAACGCCGTGTAGTTGCAGCGTAAGAGAATCCAGCACCTCATATTTTTTTCTAATTTTTATAAAATTTTAGATTCAAATTCAGATTATTTATTTGCCACAATGTAGGTGGTACAGGTAGATGGTACATCACTAAGTGTTTCCGCTACATTCTACCTTATAATATGCAAAGTTTTTACCTTGTAGAGCCACGATGCGGCTATATTAGTAGTATAGTTGTAGCACGAATGGGTCGGCTTGACTGGGGAAGGATCACGCTCTCACAGAATACCAGCGTAAAATAGTAGCTTAATGTTGCTGTGATTCGTGTGGTGAGTGTGGAGAACCAGATAGCCTTTTTGCATTCCATGGCATGGTATTAAAAGTTAGTCGTTTTATAATTGCCAGTACGTAATAAATTTTTATATCGTATTATTATATTGTGTGCGTGTGTATAGGTTCACGTCTGTCTTTAGTTTACAGATTTAACAAATATTACTATATATATATCAATATCTATCAATGAGCATAATATGTATATACGAACTAAATTTTTTACTATTACACTATTATAGACAAATTAATTTTGTTTTTCTAATGAAATAATTCGAATTATGTCATCATATCATATTAATAAAATAAATTGATAGCCACACAGGCTGTAACATAATGTTGGAAAGTTGCATCAGCTTACATTTCCGTGCCCATTTATTTTTTGTTTATTATTATAAAAACTTAATATGCGATAATTTGGAAACTCAAGTTTAATGTAAGGTTTACGAAATATTATATAATCGACCAAGGATATTAAATTTCTCACTTGTAGTTAAATAATACCAGGTTATTGTAAGGAGACAGTATTTCGAGTACAAATACTTTTCAACTGACTTCAAAAAAAGGAGGAGGTTCTCAATTCGACTATATTTTTATGCGTGTTACCCAAGATCTTTTATGAACCGTATTTTATTGAATCTTTATTTATTTGAAAGGTGGCGGTTCTGTTGTTCATGTGATCCCATATAAATTTAATCAAGATATGACCTGTGACTTTTGAGTTTACTTAATAATGCGTATTTAATTGACTTCGGCTACATTGACGATGTTCTCATTTTATTTAATATTGAAGTCAGTTGTAGAAAATTTTGAATTTTACCACTTGTTTAAATGTAGCCTCTTAAAACGCCTTCCGTTCGTCGTTAAAGCAAACCGCAAATGGATTTGAACGCTTCTGAATTATGGATACCTCTGCGGCGACCTGTTGAGGTACACGAAGTTGTCTGCAAACAATGATTTACGTCGAGTGTACTTTCCTGTAAACAAATATTAATAAAGATCTAGCACTTGCTATAATATTTCAAAAGGATTTTACTTGACTACTGGTTTTAACGTTGTTTAATAGTTAAATTCATTCCAATACCAATTCAAGTGGTATGCGTCTCTCTAGATTTCAAAAATCAGTATTGTAAATAATTTAACTACTCCAAGCTATTAGATTATTGTAAACTATTTGCGACTATTTTGATTTAGAGTACAAATTTAAAACCCCGACGTCGGAAGCTAATATCTGGAAGTTACTATTTTAGTAAATTGAAGTCGTGTTTACATTTTTACTATTTTGAGTAGACCTATTGAGTATAATTCATCGGGGGATCGAACGCGGGTTGCTCGCGTTTACGGCGTGCGCTTAACCCTTTAGCTGCCATGGCTCTTATATTTTTTTCTTTTTGTTTTATAATAACGTTATATCGTGGGGGCAGTTAACATAAGTACCTAAACAGACTTAAATAATTTATTAATTATCTGTATTAATTAGTCTATACTACTTATAATAGTAGGTACTTTATATACCTGAAATTGATATTCCGTTAAAATAAAGTATTTTAGCTTATAATTATGGTTGTATTCGACCTGAAATATAGCTCTGACGCATATTTTCGTAAAACGCTATGGAGGAACTGTCTTCGCTCTAAAAAAAACAGTCATTAAAAATTATGATTTTGCTCTGTAGTACACTAAATATATAATTAACTAAAAATAATTTTCTGCAAATAATTTTCTCACGTCATTGCGATATTTCCCTTAAAAATCCACTAAAACGTGAAGTTTTTGACGCGAATCGCTTCTTCGCTCGAATCTTAATTATTTAAAAAATATTAAAATTACTTAAAAATAACTGAATTACGGTCGAATTTCCACCACTGGATGGCCACTAAGTCATACATTTATTAATCGAACGCTTGATAATACGACATGAACACGCTGTTAATTACTGTTATTTAAAAGTACCTCGCGTCAATCATTCTTAACATCGATGGTGTCCGAAACGGAGTGCATTAAATTTTTAGGTTAATTATTGGTACATACATGCTAAAATATTTTATTCTTTAAAATCAACTTAATGAACTGGTTAAAATGAAATAAATCTGTTGCGACCCACCCACCTACTAAGTGATAGATCCCTAAAATGATACACGAGCTTCCAAACAAAAAGGTCACTGAAAACTAAGAAAAAATAAATTACATGATTTCATAGCAAAGGAAAAAACTTTGCCACCATCGAACAACGAGATGCTCGGCTCCATCTTCTGTATTGAAATTGGGATGTTATCTTTTAAATTTCAGAAGCCTCGACTATCATTCTTGGTTGGCATCTATGTTCTTTTGCGAGAATATAATATGGTTTATCAAATCTAATGTAATCCGTAGTGCGATTTGAACATGCTTACAGACTGCAGACTTCTAGGAGCATCGTTGTTTCACGTCAGCTATAATTGTTCCTTTACGGGTTAGCTTTTAGTTTTAGGGTCATGTAAACTATGACATCAGGACGTCTAACACCTCAGTCAACCATGACTAAAAAGGCAATAAAATTCATAATGTCGCTTCTATTCAAAGCGTAGTACCATGGAAATATAGGAAATCATTATAATATCATCATTACAGCATAACATAAGTTCATTGTTAAACATATTATGCCTCCTCCACAGATTGCACTAAGCAG
Organism: Parnassius apollo; assembly: GCA_907164705.1. Lineage (NCBI taxonomy): Eukaryota > Metazoa > Arthropoda > Insecta > Lepidoptera > Papilionidae > Parnassius > Parnassius apollo. The sequence goes on from CAJQZP010001196.1 coordinate 1,077,237, forward strand.
ATTGCTACATGTTTTTTTAGCTTGTTACTCCATCTAGTCAATGTTTTTGCCAATAAATCAAAATGCAGATGCGTTGTGCCCCCGACGACTGAGGTGGTATGCCTCGTTTCCAGTAAAAAGGGTCTCCAATTCTCTACACTAACCATACGAAACACAGCAGCATTAAGCTGCTATTTATACGCTGGTATTCTGTAAGAGCTTGGTCCTTCCCCGGTCGAGCCAACCTATCTGTGCTACAACTATAATATTACAACCGCTATTTACCTACCACGTAAAATAGCGGTCATCTACTTTTGCCAATACGAGGCTGACATCCATGAACTTTTATTCCTAATCATTATGACTTTTGAGATACATAGCCGGCCTACTTCAAAGCCGCTGAGCTGTCTTAGTTATATATGTTATATTCGGCGAAAATCTTAGTTTCTGATTTTATTTTTCTGTAAAATCTCAAACAACCATAAACTAAGGCATAACAATATTTTTGTATTTAGTTTTAATAATTTCCTAAGTGTGCCGTTATCGTGCTTGATTTCGTTTGTAAGCCAGGGCTAATTGATATGTACATACCCGAGCCATTAAGAAAGCTGTCAGTCAACTTTGTATTCCATATTAGCCCAATGTAACCAGCACAAGCTTTTAGAGGATGATATGCGAATAAGTTTGTTAATTATATACTGTAACCTCTTAACATATTACGGTAATTACATTTTTAACACATTAAAAAATCTAGTTTCATCTTGTTGATGTCGTAAGAATTGACTATGGGAAATTTTAAACAGTTGTCATAGCTTAATGATTTCTTATATTTACGCGAATACTATACATTGATTAAAACTACTTTTACGGATTTTATCGCGTTTTATTTATTTTATTTTTAATACCCGTCCCCCCGATTAATCACGATGACCCGACGAATCAGTTGTCATAGCTTCTAAAAGATGGAAATAAAATTTTCTATTTATATCAAATTTAAAATACCCAGAACGGTGATTACAAGTAACGTCTAAGTTGGTCCCAATCGAGTCCATTACGGCAAATATTTTGGTAACATTTTCGGTGGTAAATTATTATAGCTTGATGAAGAAGAAAATGCGCACTCATGAAATAAATAAACTATAGTCGCAAATAGTACATTTAACAAAAAAATTCAAATTACAAAAAAGATGTATCAGAATCTTGACAAATACAGAGAAACCTTGGTATACTCACACTTACGTCTATTTACATTATTGAATGTTATAAGTTCGTTAGAAAACATCCAAATCTGTATGATACTGTAAACACTGTCAAAATAAATAATCGAACTAAAAATAAATTGAATATTCAATTCTCAAAATTAAATTTATTTACAACAGATCCCCATACGATGGCAGTTAAAATATATAATAATGTTCAAAATAACCTCAAAAATACAGACAACACTAAGTCATTATAAAAAAATTAAAGTCATTCATAACTGTATATCAGTTATGAATTGTATGTTATTATAATTTAAGTGAATTTTTTATAGATACGAATAAATAGTAAATGTATGTGTAATAATTATAAAAAATAATATGTTAGACTAGTAACGTTAAGAAATATGTTAGTTGTTATTTAGTAGGTAGTAGTTAATATTTAGTATTTTAAAAAAACTACCCTCTTATAAAATGCTATGCACCTACGGAGCGTCACTTTATGTATGATGTATTTCTTGTAGCATGCTAATTATATAAATAAATAAATTAGCTAAGCAACTCTATAAAAGCATGTCTATATAAGTGATAGTTACGGAGCACTTACATGATAGAGCCACAGTGCAGCTATATTATTGTTGTAGCTTGTAGCACGAATGAGTTAACTCGACCGGGGAAGGATCGAGCTCTCACAGAATACCTGCGTAAAATGGCAGCAGGCTGCTGTGTGTCGTATGGTGAGTGTAGAGAACCGGAGACCCTTTTTACTGGAAACGCAGCATTCCATCGTAGTCTATGATGATCCTAGATGTATATAGGGCACAGCATTACTTACCATCAGTTGAACTGTGTGCTCGTTTGTCACCCTTATTCTATAGAAAAAAAAATACGTGTGGCACTCGGTGACTGCCGCGGTAAAGCTATTGCATAGCATTTTTATCAACTTATGCAATTATAATTACTTAATAAAATATTATTTACGGATTTAATCGTTTATATTACTTCAATTTAACTTTTTATTATTATCCCGACGTTTCGGGTGCTTTACAGCGCCCATGGTCACGGGGGGGGGACTGAGATGTTTGACGTCCCAATGTCATAGTTAGTCCGGCTACCTTCAGTTTTTTAATATTAATTTTTGGTCCGATTATAAATAATATATTATATTAAAAAACTGAAGGTAGCCGGACTAACTATGACATTGGGACGTCAAACATCTCAGTCCCCCCCCCCCGTGACCATGGGCGCTGTAAAGCACCCGAAACGTCGGGATAATAATAAAAATAAATTAAAGTAATTAAACGCGATAAAATCCGTAAATAATAGTTTTATTCAATGTGTAGTGTTCGCATAAATTTAAGAAATCATTACAATTATAATTACTTATTTATTTTATTTATGCAGTTAAGTCTTTAATATTAAATCAAGTTACACTTTTTGAGCGTGGTGACCGATAAGAACACAATTTTTTTCTCTTATTGAATAAATGAGAAGTTAATATTGTTTAAAATATTTTTAATATCTTACAATACATGTAGGTTATTCAGGAATTTTTATCATTGAGTTAGCAGCTAGTGTACACGCACGCAAACACCGTGCCGAAGTCTGCCGAGTGCCGAAGTATGCCGAACTAAAACGACGTTAGACGACGCACGGCTTTCAAAGCCACACCTCCGTGCCCGTCGGAGTGGGGAGCGTGAGGGTTTTTTCGTTACGGAATTGCTGGATTCGGTCCCCGCGCTCAAGGCCCGCGATAGAAGCTATGCAATAGCTTAAAAATAGCACTGCTGCAATGCGTGGTGCTTGCCTTCACATGTCCCTGACATATTTATTTTTATGAGACGTGTAGGTTTCCTCACGTTTTCCCCCACTGCCAAGTACATCATTATTAAGCTTTTTGTCTGTAATTTTTTATTGACAGCATTAGCAATTACTATTAGGTGAACTGTAGGTACGTTTGTCACTTGTTTAAAAAATATATTATCTTAATATCCTACAGTAGATATATGCATCAATCTGGAAAATTCGTGTTTTACCACCTCTACATTATTCAAAAATCCTTGAAATAATCATAACATCTATATTTATCTGTAATATATTATATGATGATATGTGACTGATGTTAAGTGCTTTAAAATGTTAAGAGGTTACTCAATCATATATTTTAACGGATTTGGGTGAAATTTGATATAAAGATTGATCATATTTTGGATTGACATACATAATAACTACCGCAAGGTGTAAACATCCTCTATGTTCCTTTTCGTTTCTTTTCAAGCGGACGGAGTCGCGGACAGAAACTAGTAATCCATAAAGCACTAAGAGCCAACGAAAATATCGAAAAACATCGCTATAATAACCCCTTAGATTTATTTAATAGAGAAATCTAGTAGACAGACTGCTGAAAGAAACAAGATAAGAAGTTTTATTTTTTGGCACAAAATCAAATCCGCTTTCTTTAGCAAATATTTCCCAGCAGACCGCAGACTTAACAAACAGGCGAGAGTCGGTATACATGTTGGGTGAAATTATATATACATCATGTATCTCTTTGAAAGTAAATTTATTAATATATAAGCTACATTTGACGAGTTTGATTAGTTTAATTTTTGATGATGGAAGTTTTACGTGTTTAAGTCATAATGTAGCATTAGTTCGGCTACAGCACGGTTGGGGCAGCTGAGGGCTTAATACACTCTCACCGAAAACCATTACCATTACAGCTTCACCACTGTCCACTGTCCACTGCTCCTATTCCATAGATTTCCTCATATTTGCCATAGTTGCCACGCTTAACAAGCGGGTTGCCAACCGCAGGTTTTTTATGTTTAGTCGTTATTAGAAAGACGCTGCTGCCCATATCTTTCTGTAACACTCTATTCCTATTTGCTTATATCTATCGCCTATTACATTTAACACTATTCCTATTTGCTTATATCTATCGCCTATTACATTCATTTGTTCTTCCCTTTACATTTAACACTCCTTTTGTCTTCGCCTATTATATTTAACACTATTCCTATTTGCTTATATCTATCGCCTATTACATTTAACACCCTTTGATTCTTCCTTACTAACACTATTCCTATTTGCTTATATCTATCGCCTATTACATTTAACACTATTCCTATTTGCTTATATCTATCGCCTATTACATTTAACACCCTTTGATATCATCATTACACACTATTCCTATTTGCTTATATCTATCGCCTATTACTTTGTAACACTTTGTAACACTATTCCTATTTGCTTATATCTATCGCCTATTACTTTCTGTAACACTCTATTCCTATTTGCTTATTTCTATCGCCTATTACGACACCCACGGGATGCTATGTGGTAGATCCGTCTTATACTGCCACTTTAAGAATAGCAATGGAAACTGTAGCATAATGCTGCTGTATTTCGTATGGTTCCACCTTCATTCCATCGTTCATAGTTCTGAGAGATGAGAACACATCTGCACTTTGATTCTTTATCGAATATATGTAGGTGTCTATGGGCCACAGCATCTACTTACTATCAAATGACTATGTGTACTTTCATCTCAATCGGCCGTATTTGTATTACTGCCGGGTATTTTAATATTATGTTGATTATAATTATACAACACTAATTAAAATTAAGTTTAATAAAATACACAAAATCCTAACTACAATCCATAATCTTATCTTTTACAATTTTTTAATTACAAAGTAGTTATCGATATCTATAATTAATTACCCAACAGTACTGTAACATTAGTTCATTTAACGTTTTTACAAATATTGGCCTATTGTAGAATTTAGGAAACCCTATCCCCGAGAAACGAAGCCCTGATTTTTGACAAGCATGTATAAAATATACACCTAATACCTAGTATACGTTTATAAATATACATAAATATACTTGATATACTAACATAATGTTATGTTAGTATATCAAGTTATAAAAAGAACAACTAGTACTAGGCTGCACTAAAAGTATCGGGAATGGAATATTTCCACTGTTCCTGTCATATTAAAATCTTTTTAATTGAAAACTCCTTTGTTTTAAAAATCGAATACCATTTATTTATTTAAAAAAAGATTCTCGGCCTTGTCACAAGGTTTTGTCAAACTTGTTTAGTCGTTGAGAAAATGGAATTGACTCGAGAAAATTCAAAAGCGATGATTTATTATGATTTTCGAAGTGTAATTAAAACACAAAAACAGTATGTTGACCGGATGATTTCTGCATTTTGTGATGAAGCCCCATCCAAAACCACAATTTATCGCTGGTTTGCTGAATCTCAACGTGGACGTGTCAAGCTCAGTGATAATCCCCGTCAAGGTCGTCCAAAAACTGCAGTCACCCAAGAAAACGTTGATGCTGTGCGTAAGCTGATCGAGGAAAGATCGACATGTGACATACCGCGAAATTCAGGCAACTTTAGACATTGGCATGAGTCAAATACAAATAATCTTGCATGAACAATTAAAATAAGCGGCTAGCGTTACTTTGTGCGTCATTATACAACATCGTATCAGATGACGAATCCTGGATATACGCGTACGAACCCGAAACAAAAAACCAGTCACGAGTTTGGGTGATCGAAAATGAGTAAAACCAACAAAAATTGTTCGTTCACGGAGTGTTGCAAAACAAAATGGTGGCCACGTTTGTCTCCAAAACCGGCCATGTTACGACTATTCCTCTTGATGGACAAAGAACGGTTAATGCAGAATGTTATGCTAGCATTTGTTTGCCAGAGGTCGTTTCTGAACTCCGTAAAGAGAACTGCAACCGCCGCATCATCCTCCATCACGACAATACGAGTTCTCACACCGCACACAGAACAAAAGAGTTTTTAGAGCAAGAAAACATATACCTATTATTATATACTTATATATACTTATTAGACCCCGTACAGCCCCGACCTAAGCCCTAATGATTGTCTATACTTTCCCTAAAATAAAGAATAAATTGCGTGGACAGAGATTTTCATCACCTGAAGAAGCTGTGGACGCCTACAAAACGGCCATTTTGTAGACCCCAGCTTCCGAATGGAATGGTTGCTTCAATGATTGGTTCCATCGTATGGAAAAAAGTGTCAAATTTCGCGGAGAATACTTCTAAAAGCAATAAATATATTTTTAAATAGTAATGTTGTGTCACTTCCTTGATTCCCGAAATTTTCAGTGCCGCCCTCGTATTTGTCTGGATATCCGAGCAATCTTTAAAAGTGTAAAGTATTAATATTTATGTAAATTACGTCATTGCATCGCTTTTTGAAGTTTGAAGTTTGAGAGCTGAATCGAATTGGGTGCGATTGTTTTTTTTTTTTTATTTATTTAAAAGCAGGTACTCTAGCGGTGGTTATTAGATATTTTTTGTCAAAATCGGTACAGCCATTTGCAGATTATCAGCTCTTTTGGTTTTGGAGGTTTTTAAATGTTCAATTTTTTTTAATGTTCAATTTGACATAGCCGCTACGATCGGCTGGCGTACAGGCGATTGCAGCACCAGACATTCCGCACCTTTAACTATTAAAATAAATAAATAAAACAGCCAGCGGCACTCCCGAACATGGGTCACTTCCAAGGCACGCCACTTAACCCGATCTTCGATTTCACGCATTTCATGGGTGCCAGCCATTTTGAGTAAACTGTCACTCCGTCTAGCCATGGAAAATATTTTAATAAACATACATTACAATAAACAACGTTAATCCATTTTAAACTGTCACCAAACTTCTGTTACTTGTTCAAAGTAAATATACAGGTTAAGACGTAAATCCAATGAGAACTGCGGCGACGTACAAATTTGGGAACTATAGATGGAACGTCTGGAAAGTTGGCGGATTAAGCGCACAGCTTGTGGCCACAGCCCTAATATTGTACCCGGCCCAGTGTAATGATAACTTTACCTTTATCGACATGATGACAGGTAACTTCGTTTAAAATATTAAGTTGTGTACAACGCGGCGCTAATTAGAATTAAGTAACAAAAGTTAAGGTGAGTTCTGACTGAATATGTGGTGCTATCTGGGTATCTTTAAGGGCAATTAACCATCTAATGCTTCGTTACTTACCACCAGGTGGAATTGTAGATAAAGTGAAAATATAAATTTTTATTGGTTTTTTATCGCCAGGTATTTAAATAATAATAATAATCAGTTTAATACCATCAAATACAATTAGGATACTTTACCGCTTAGTCAACTCCTAAGCGGCTCACGGCTCTAAAAACTAGTAGAACTTAGCTATTAATTTCAATGTTTAAAAACAAAACCTAAATACGAAGCTAAAATCTGCAAAATCAAGTTTTTTTTTTTAAATTAGATCTAAGTATTTCCATTCATCGTCATCATCATAATTTTAATTAGACGTCCCTTTATAAGACCGCTGCAAGGAATACCACAAGGCATGGTCGCCAGTCACTTACACCCTTCGACTTCCTGCATCTCTTGCCAAGTCGTATTCCATCTAGGTTGGGAGTCGAGTACACACTTCCCCATCTTAAACCACACATGAAAAAAGGTACAAAGTATTTCTATTATTTGTAAAATAACACAATATAAAGTTTGGACTGTAATGGTTTCTGTCTTTATACAAATTTATCCATAGCTTAAGTTAAGTGTAGTCAGATCTCGCCCCAATTTTCCTTTTCAAAAGATACTTTTAGTGTATTTTGCGGAACAGTTTGCCTGCCAGCCTATACGCAAAGCTTTTTTAATAAGAGTTTCGACCCGGTTTTATGCGGTTGCTCCGTCTCAAAGAAATGTCAGCAATCTGTGGATAAATCCTTCTTTATTGTTATTGTACCGCATTTATTCGAAGCTCAACTAGAAGATATAAACCTGGGAATCGGTTAAAAGTAAATAAAGTCACTAGATTGGGACGAAAGGAAAGCCTTTTGTGGTCGGGTGGATTATTAAGATAACATTATATTCTATTGGTATTAACTACAGTTACCAATCGACCAATAAAAAAGGGTTACATAAAATTGCATACGGCAAAGCATTACGAGGATTTTAAGTCAGTTCATAAAAGAACTAACTAGAATCTAGTGAAACTGTATCATCATTTTTTAAATTACACTATAAATATCAGATATTTCCGATAAAACTTTTCAACTTTCCTTCTAATGAAATCAACCCTTAGAGTACTTTACTCTCCTGAGACCTTCGATCTTTCATGTTTTAATCCAATTTTCCTTTTTACGCTTCTAATGAAAACTCAAGCAAGTCAAGTTGAAAATCACTGAAATAAGGACCGACATCAAAGTTACAGTGGCAGCTGAGAACGAGTCATTAATAATATAAACCAAATACTCAAATGATATTATATTTAATTTTTAAGCTAAATTTGTATGACTTCTTCGTAAAAACTAAGATGGGTTCGAAGAAAGTCTAAGCAAGATTTAAAATGTTATTCAAGTAGATAGCTTTGGTTCGTTATTTTAATGTAAAGCGCGTCTTTCGGATTAACTTATTTGTTTACCCGCTTTGATTAAAATCTATTTATTTGTGACCTCTAGACGTTAAAGTGTTGTCTGGAGGACATACCTAGCTATAACTAAAATAGTTGCTAAAGATGTATTTGATTAAATGAAAAGTTATATAACACTTCGCTCAGAATGATATCTAACTCAAATTTAAGAATTATATATATTACGAAAGCGACTTATGATATCTAAGAATTTGATACGTTGTACGAAGTCATATTCAAAAATTCACAAGCATACAAATCATAAAAATTTAATTTTAGTAAAAAGCACCTCACAATTTATTTACTCACCGTTCGCCCGACTCCCTAGACGTGGACGAGTACCGATGCTCACTGCAAGCAGCTCCCTAGCATAAGAGGATAATACGAATGTAATAATGCTGGATACGTTATATTTAAATGCAATAATTAAATTTTCAATTTAGCCTTTATTTAGTAATAGTTATTTTCAACTTTTGGTATTCTTTTAATGAAATTATTTTAAATGTATTTAACCACACGAGAGCCATGCCAAGCGTGTGTGCGTACACGGCTTCTAAGGGCCTACGCAGACCGGGAAACGCTTTCTATTCTCACGGTACGCGAGCGATCCGGGTTCGATTCCTGCCGGCACACGAATTTTAAGAACCTTGTCGTCATATCGTGCGATACAGAGTTGCGATTCTTGGAAGCAGTTGCTTACATTTCATTTTTAAAATATTGTTTTGGGCGATAAAGTTTTCACCAAATGAGACAATTTTGGTTTCATGAGATTTAGTACACCTTAATCTAGCTCTGTACGGTTTTCTAGTAATTTAGTTTAGTTTTATAAAAAACGCGGAAGATTCCATCATAAATGTAGATATTTAAATGCTAATGACTTATATCGTACGCAATATTTCTTTAAAATAAACGTACGAACCTAGTTTTTCATTATACTTACAACATTTCCAAAAAATAATGAATGTTTGACTATGTTTACGGAGGGAAAAAACTTTAACGCTTTTTGTACGAAAATTTACAGCTTCACTATCATCCTAGGGAGTATACTAGGTCTAGGATTATTAAATCTCAATACTATAGTAGTAGTAGCTCAGAGTTCAGAGTTCAGAATATGTTTGCCTTCTTTCCCAAATAACACAAGAACAATTTCAACAAATGAATAGTACGTAGAACTTAATGTCCGTATAAGCTTTTATTATAAGTTCACTGTGCATCTTTATGCTTTATATTGGCATTTCAAAACTATTAATATGCTTTACACTGTGTAACGGTTGGATAATGGCATATCAAAATGTTTTTGTAAAGCCTTTAGTTTTAATTCAGCAAACCACATCGCTACTGTACAGCTTTCATCTGTATTTAGAGCAATTGTATCTACATTTCATATATATATATATATATATATATATATATATATATATATATATATATATAAAAAAAAAACATATATATATATATATATATATATATATATATATATATATATATATATTCTGTTATATTTTACTGTGTTCGTAAAACCAATTGTCGGCCATATGGGGAAAAGCAACATACACACATGTTTTGTTGATCATATAACTTTTTAGCGTAGCGTTCAAGTAATGGTACTATTTCAGTATACATCAAGTCTACTAGTATATCGGTGAACCCATATCACTGCAGCAGTTCAACAAAAGTGTTCACTATGACCTCTGGCTTAACAACTGTTCAAGTGTGAGTAATTACACTGCTGGCGGCATTAACACCATTTTGTAAATATTTTTAAAATCAAAAAATATTTTCATTGGGACCTGAGAAGCGGTAGATCTATATAATAATAAATGATAAAACTAAATTTAATATTGCCCAACTAATACTATTATGTAAATTCTACAAAATTCCTTCTATACTAGGAATACACAATTGTTTTTGTTATTTCACACATATCTTTATAAAAATAATTTTATACCAAAACCACAAAATATTGAAGGCACGTGTAGATTTTCAATGAAACTTATATAGACATTAACAGTAAATTACATTTCGCAGTAATATTTGAAGGCATGAAAAAACAAAAGAGTCAAAAACTTTACAAATTTTGTTTTGATGCTAACAAATATGGTCATGTCGCTTACTCAGTTTTACCGTCTTCCTTCGTCTCTTTAATGCAATTGGCAACTTCATTGATATTGATGAAAATTTATCATTCATCTTCATTGATATCGATGATTCATAAAATTCTTTAATGCGATTGATACCTTCTTTGAGCATAATAAAGCTAATATAATGTGCTTGTAATACAATCAATCAACTATTGTGAACCTATTTAGGATCTAAAACCATATAATTTATTCACAAGTAAGCATTACTCTCATTACTCAGATATGCTGTAAGTCAACCGTTATACTGCTTTGGTATGTGAATTGAACTTGGGGAAAATTCATTCATCATTCACATATTTTATTCATTTTTTTCTGTCACCTCTTACAACTCTCACGCGATGATTTGGGGTAGAGGAATCTCTTACGTCACCGCTACACGGCGATATTCTCCAGTACCATTGAAAATTTTAATTATAATTTTAATTTATACCCCGTGCTTCTCGGTCAAAAAAAGATATCTACAGTAACCTGCTTATATATTATTACATCAAATGCAATAAAATGTTAAGTCCGCCAACACTTATTATGGAGCATGGCGCTTTCTATCCAGCTCCAAAACCGTCCCTAAAATGCGAAGCTTGTGCCGAATTGTGGCTCATATAACATGCTGTAATTTTACTTTAAATTTATAAAAAATATTGTTACATTAAATGTTTGGACAATTTATTTACATGCACATAATCTCAGTTTCAATCATTCTATAAGTTTAACTTATTACACATTTTGCAACGTTAATACACTTACCATCATTCTATTAATCATTCTAAGCTGCAAAAATAATTCAAAGTGAACAGTGAAATAGAACTGTAATTTAAAATCGAATAATTCATACCGCGGGTTTATAATGATTTATTTAATAATTTTTTAACCAACGTAATATGAATTATTTTAATGAGTTTTCTCAAAAAAAAATAAGTGGCTTTATAGTAAATAACAAATACGGTGAAGTGATGAATGTAACATATTGTTATAAAAAAGCATTTCTAGATATATCGAGTTCAATGGCGCACGATTTAAGCCCCTCATCACAGCTTGAAAAGATTTTCATATTCAATTACAAATAGACAAGTGCGTCTCGAGCATAACCTTTGACGTCTTCACGGTTAAGGCAATATTAAGCGTTCTCATCAAAGGGAGCGGGAATGATCTCGTCGCGAAGCTTTTTATATTACATGCCAATTATCATTTTAGTACGTATAAAAATACTATGGTAATAACTAAGTCTGGAAATTTTATTTATTTTTATATTAGTGATTATGCCGTATTTTACATTGTTATTTCATTTTAATTGTTTACTATCTAATTTTAATTGTATGGATAAGATTTTATGTAATTTGAACACTTGAATGTAGGGTAAATACATAAAGAAATTTCTAGTTTGTATAAAAGTCAAAGTTACAGCCTATAGTCCCACAGCTGGGCATAGGCCTCCTCTCATTTCTGGGAGTACATAGAGAGGCCCGCGCTGCCCCAATGCGTGTTGGCGAAATTAACATATCTTCAAAATATTTTTTTCTTATTTCTCAGACATGCAGGCTTCCTCACGATGTTTCTCCGCGACACGCGGTAAATCAGCACTTAAAATTGCAATTAATAATTTCTTTAGTGTCGGCTGGGGTCGAACCCGGGTTGCTGGCTTACTGTAAAATTTACAGCGAGAGTTAAATATATGAGCAACTACCGCTCAATTTTATACATTAGATAAATATATGTATATGAATAATATGTATATAGAGAAATACAGCCACGATAATAAACACGTTTAAGATACTGGTTGGCAACGAAAACTAACATTACTTTTAATATAAGCAGTAGAGCCACGTTGCAGAATGCATGGGTCGGCTCAACCAATGAAGGGTTACGCTGGCACAGAGTACCAGAGTAAAATAGCAGCATATTTTTTTTTTTTTATAGTAGAGGGGGCTAACGAGCATGTGGCTCACCTGATGTTAAGTGACTACCGCCGCCCATGATCAACCGCAACACCAGGGGAATTGCAGGTGCGTTGCCGGCCCTTTAGAAAGGAGTAAGCTCTTTTCTTGAAGGTCCCCAGGTCGTATCGGTCCGGAAAAATCACCGGTGGTAAATTATTCCACAGAGAGGTTGTACGCGGAAGAAAACTCCTTTTGAAACGTACAGTGGTGGACCGCCAAGCATCCAGATGGTGTGGATGGTATCGGGACGTTTGCCGTGTAGTGCGTTCACGAAATTTGGCGGCTGGGATTAATCCGAACAATTCCTCAGAGCACTCCCCGTGATAGATGCGATAAAATACGCAAAGAGATGCAACATCTCTTCGCAGCGCCAGTGAGTCGAGCCGATCGGAAAGCACTCGGTCGTCGACGATTCGAGCCGCTCTGCGCTGGATGCGGTCAAGTGGAAGGAGCTGGTACTGGGGAGCCCCAGCCCAGAGATGGGAACAGTATTCCATGAGCGGCCGAACCTGCGCCTTGTAAAGTTGCAGGCGGTGTGCCGGCATGAAATACTGTCCCGCTCTGCTGAGCACGCCAAGCTTTTTAGAGGCCAATTTGGCCTTCCCTTCCAAGTGACCACGAAACTGCACGTCACTCGATATGTCGACGCCGAGGATTCCGATACTGGCTGAGGCAACAAGGGGAGTGCCTTGAAACTGAGGGGATACGACAAAGGGGTTCTTTTTAGCGGTTAACGCGCAAACTTGTGTCTTCTGGGGGTTAAACTGGACTAGATTTAGTCGCCCCCAATCCGAGACTCTGTCCAGCAGAGACTCGACTTCAGACACAAGTTTGTCCCGGCACTCAGAGACGTTTTCCCGAGAAATATTGGCTCGGCCGGTGTAAAGAGCATCACCAGTGCTGTCATCTGCATAGCAATGAATGCTACGGGTTTGCAACATATCATTGATATGCAGAAGAAACAGCGTTGGCGATAGCACGCAGCCCTGTGGAACACCAGCATTAATAAGCTTGCAATCGGAGCTTGCACCGTCTACAACGACCTTGATGCTCCGATCTGCAAGAAAACTGGTGGTCCAATCGCACAATTTCTCGGGAAGCCCATAGGAAGGGAGCTTCGAAAGAAGCGCTTTGTGCCAAACCCGATCGAAGGCCTTCGCAATGTCCAAACTAACGGCCAATGCCTCCCCCTTGGACTCTACTGCCTCCGCCCATCTGTGAGTTAGGTAGACCAGAAGATCACCAGCTGACCTACCACGGTGAAAACCGTATTGGCGGTCACTAATCAGCTGGTGATCCTCAAGGTACCTCATGAGCTGGCAGTTTACAATGGACTCCATTGTTTTGGAGAACAAGGAGGTGATGGCGATAGGCCGGTAGTTGGACGGGTCTGAGCGGTCGCCTTTTTTAGGGATCGGGTGGACGAAAGCCGTCTTCCATGATTTTGGGACTACGCCTAGGGAGTAGGAGTACCGGAAAAGACGCGTTAAAACCGGTGCCAACTCTGGAGCACACGTCCTCAGCACAATTGGGGGGATTCCATCAGGCCCACTCGACTTATAGATGTCCAGGGAGAGGAGTGCTTTGCGAACCGAGCGCTGAGTGAACTGCACTTCCGGCATGGAGCACTCACACCGCGGGATGGTCGGCGGCGTACTCCCCCCGTCATCGAGAGTCGAGTTAGACGCAAAGAAAGAGCCTAGAAGATCGGCTTTCTCCTTTGCGGTGTGGGCCAGTGAGTCGTCCTCCCTGTGCAGAGATGGAAGAGATGGCTGACAGAAATTCCCCTGGACAGCCTTGGCGAGAGACCAGAATGCACGGGTTCCAGAAGGAAGACGAACTAGTCTCTCGCCAATTCTGCCTATGTGCTCTGACTTTGCCTTGGCAATGACTCTTTTGAAGGACCTAGAGGCGGAATTATACTTCTTTTTTAGAGCGCTGGTGTTTACATCCCTGGACGCTGAAGTGTCAGCCCAGGCTCGGTAGCACTCCTGCTTATAGCATGATGCTATTTTACAGGAGCGACCAAACCATGGCTGAGATTTGCCTCCAATGGGCACCACAGAGGAAGGAATAAAAAGTTCCATACCCTGAAGTACCACATCAGCGACAGAATCCGCAACAACGTTGGGATCATCCGGCGAGAAGCAAACCCGCCCCCCAAGGGTAGGATGCAAAGAAAGACCGCATCCCATCCCAATCGGCTGACCTATAGTGCCAAACACGGCGGCAGCCTGCAGAATGCAACCGCGATTTCAGCGTGAGTGGCACCACACTCCGGACAAGACAATGGTCCGAGGAGCCTAAAGGGGCGTCGACGGAAATCTGATATCCCTCCGGGTGAGAGGTCAGCAGAAGGTCCAACAGGGAAGGTGCATGATCCTCCACATCTGGAATCCGCGTAGGCGAAGTAACCAGTTGTGTCAGACCATATGCCAAGGCAAAATCATGAACAGATCTCCCCGCATGATCGGTTAAACGTGAACCGAGCCATTCGGCGTGATGGGCGTTAAAGTCGCCGAGGATCACGATCTCTGCGGAGGGGATCTGCTGTAGCAACGAATTTGCTGTGTTGTTTATGATGAGAGACGAAACTAAAGACCCTTCATTACTGGTAACGAGGCATTACATCCTGGCCGGCCATGTAGCTCGAAGAACCGACAACCGATGGGGAAAAAGGCTCACGAGTGGCAACCTCGTACCGGTAGGCGTAGTATAGGGCGACACCCCACTAGATGGAGCGACGACCTCGTAAGACATGCAGGAAGTCGATGGATGCAGGTAGCTCAGGACCGTGCTTTATGTTATTCCTTGGTTATTGCCTATGTTCAGCAGTGGACTTGTGAAGGGCTGTAATGATGACGATGATTACCTAGGCCATAGTATCCACTTATATCTGATTATTATATTCAAACAACTGTTACTGTTAACAAGTGCTGTTTGTTTCTTTGTACGAGTAACGCGGTGATATTGCAGTGTTGCACAACTTTTTAATAGCGTCACTAACTGCGAGTATCTGTTAATCAGTCGCATAATAAAGCTACTCCTGAAATACTTTCGCACATGCGTGTGTGTATGTCATTTCTTTATAATAAGTTATAAAATTTATTAGGTATAATAAAGAAAAGTTGCCAAGGGCCTGCCCAGATTGACAAATATGGTAAATATTTTCTCTTTGAAGCAATCTTTGGGGAAAGCCTACATTAATTAGTGGATTTGTGATTTTGCTATAATGAATTAAATGAATGCGATTATACAATATTATATAATATGCATAGTTCTATTGGCAACCCTTTACGGTGTTATAATATTTTAGTATTTTCTGGGATTGTGGTACTTCCCCGGAAATGACTTCTTTAAATAAAAATATAACCAGTATTTATTTGCAATATGACACTAAAACCAAGAAAATACTTATCGAAGCTTTCTACATTGTCTTAGTAGAAACCCCACCGCAGTACATAAAAACCAATGGGTAATAAAAGACAACATTATTGGAATAAATTTATATTTTTCTGAAATATTCCCCCTTTTTCTGGAAAAGCTTTAACACCATTACAATCATAACATGTTTGTAAAATAATTTCTGAACCTTCGCACTTTGAATCACCTATATCTCTATTTTGTCTTTTTTGATCGGGAGGTAGATTGGGAGATACATATTCTCCCAATCTTATATATATCCCATCTTTTTGTTTACAAGTTTGAGCAAATAAAGATAAAATAACAAGTAAAATAACGTAATAATTTAAATAAATAGGGAATTTCCTGAATTGTATTTGTACTCAAGTTGAATATCATATCATATGATTGACACATGCAAAGGGCCCCATAATCAGGTTGGTTGATGATTTTCTAGTTTTTGTTTAATACAAGAGGGCGCAAACAAACACGCGGCCTACCTAATGGAAAGTGTCGACCGTCGCCCATGAACAACTGCAACACCAGGGGAACTGCAGATGGGTTGCCGGCCTTTTCAAAAGGTGTAAGCTCGTTTCTTGAAGGTCCCTAAGTCGTATCGGTCTGGAAAAATCTTCGGTCGTAGACGATTCCACAAAAAACTCGTAGGAGTGTGTTAGTTAGTATGGAAATAGTTTAGTTAATTTGAAGAAAGATGAAGATGGAAGAAAAAGGGTTAGATAGTACCGTTTAATTATAATATGCTTTCGTCTATTAAAGATATTTTTTTTAATAATGAATAAAAATTGATTAAAACTACTTTTACGGATTTTAACGCGTTTAATTATACTTTTAATTATATGGTAGCTTTCCAGCACCCATGGTCACAAAAAATAAAAATAATTAAAAGTATAATTAAACGCGATAAAATCCGTAAAAGTAGTTTTAATCAATGTGTAGTGTTCGCGTAAATATAAGAAATAAAAAACTAAAGTTTAAGACTCCAATGATCCAAATTTATTTTCTTATACAAGTACGGGTAATAAAATAAGTACACAATCCAGACCTAATGATAAGTGGATGTTGTGGCCCATAGACTATACCGAATTCTATACTTTATATTCAAAATCTAGATGTGTTTTCAAACCTGAGGGCTAAAATAAAACGTTTCGTTACCAGTTAAAGGTCTCCGGTTTTTGGCGTGAAAATACAGCAACTTATGATGTTATTTCACGCTGTATTTCTGTTCGTTTATGTTACTATGCGTAAGACCACACGCTTACAGATTACGCTGGTATTCCATGTGAGACTATTCGTGCTGCTGCCATGTTACAGCTGCAGGGTAGCTCTATTACGACATATAAAAGCTAGTCATCATAGCCTCATGACTTGCTCAAAAGATCAAACAAAATACGCAAAGGGGAACAATCCGACAGCAAATTCTTATTATAAATGTAATAGGGGACGGATAAAGCAAAATACAAGCATTGGTTCCCTACCAAGGCAATGTATTTTATAATTAGCTTAAGCGCTTTACAAAAATGAGGGGGGCAATTTTATTTGAAATTACGTAATGAATGTTTGGATTGGACATACAAATTTCATCTCCTTTATATTTGAATTTAGATTGAGTTGAAGGGTTGTACAACTGTTGGTGGAACTTTGATACATTTAGTGACATATGTTCAAATTATTCTACAATTTATATTTATAGTATAGTATAGTGGTGGTGAACCTAATTGCAAATACTAAATTTTCCTAAAAAAAAATAAAGATGATATTTTTTTGATCAACGTACATAGTAAGTATATGTCAAAAATATGCCTAATGCGTTTTACCCAACCAACAATAACATCGCTTTGAACTGGGTCTCATCTATTAAAGAAAGAACCTGTCATAAGCTACACGCTTGGCGGGCAGACTAAAGTTTGACGTACAAATTATCCTGCCTATTAGAGCATTCTAGGTCTACCTTGCCGTATCCTATAGTTGCCTCTTATAACAAAATTCTATTACGTCCCCTCGACACGGCATTTAGTTTTAAATGTAGTAATTTTTATCATATTAAAATGTTACTCGTTGAGCGACCTCGAGCATCGTCATACGGCCAGCAGTAAAGGACCATGTCTCAGTTCCATAAATCATCACTGGCAATACGCACTAGTTGTACAATCCGCAGTAGAACCAGAGTGACCGACACAGCCCAACGGATTGGTAAGCCAAAGTGGCAGTGGGTCGGCTATATAGCTCGAAGAACCGGCAACCTATCAGGAAAAAAAGCTCTCGAGTGGCAGCCTCGTACTGGTAGGTGAAGTGTAGGGCGACCCCCACTAGATGGAGGGATGACCTAGTAAGACATGCAGGAAGTCGATGGATGCAGGTGCCTTAGGACCGTGATTTGTGGCATTCGTTAGGGGAGGCCTATGTTCAGCAGTGGACTTGTGAAGGGCTGTAATGATGACGATAATGATGATGACAAATGTTGCACGAGAACTCAGTTCCTTCTGATAATAAGTAGATTTTTAAACTATTATAAGAACTTGTTAACTATCCATTAATGATAGTTTGTGGTGATGTAACCGATTATTGTACTTGCACTCGTACCCTTCAAACCGAAACTCGGCAAAAGATTAATTTTCTGTAGCTGCTTG
The DNA here is from genome assembly GCA_907164705.1 of Parnassius apollo. NCBI lineage: Eukaryota > Metazoa > Arthropoda > Insecta > Lepidoptera > Papilionidae > Parnassius > Parnassius apollo. The sequence continues at coordinate 1,095,994 of CAJQZP010001196.1, forward strand.
ACGACATAAATGTAAATGGAAGGTCACTAACCTAAAGGCAGGTTTTTTGCTAGTCTCCTGGGTAAATAGTCCCACCTCGTAGTAAGGGGAGTTGATAGGTGTGTCAATACCGTGCTTTAAATACAGATTTGATATAGGTAATTACAATTGCTATGATATGATGAAAATTTAATTCTCTCTTACACATAAAGAAATTCATTTATCGTTGGTGGTCTTTCAAACAATACTTTTATTTTATCAAAGCATTGTTCCCGACAAAGGATTATGGGAATCCTTTCATACCGACTACGTTTCATTCCTTAATCCACTTTTGCTAATTCTTTCTTAGATTAAGATAACAACTTATGAATACATCTCTTTGTAACATCTTACTGTCAACTTAAAATGAAGATTTACGAAAATGAAATATTTAAGGTATCTTCACACCGACACGAGCGAAACGTACGATCCCTTGCACCACTACGTAGTGATTATTATGTTATAAGAATTGACTAAAGATCTGTGGGACTGACAAAATATTCTTCAATGATATCTTTGTAACTTTACATTGTTGTATAGTGACGTAGTGAGAGAATTCATCACATTTCTTGCCATAGGTATCCTAATATCTCTTTTTCTTCTCTAGATTATAATTTTCGATAAATGACCATTTACGGCAGAGGTAATATATAAGTATACGACAAGTCATGGAGAATATAGTCTTAAGTGCGAAATATTTAGTAGCTCTGGTACGGTTTATTAAATTCAGTGTAATTACAGGATGTGTGTATTCGACCTTAGTACTCAGGGATCAACAATGCATCTGAAGGCTTCTTAATTTGAAGTAAGATGTAGGTCTCTATGTACTACACATCCATCGGGTGGACTGTATACTCGTATTCACTACAGTTAAAAATACGAAAAAAATTAACAACATAAAAATACATTATAAAATTGAAATTAAGACAAACTTTGAGTTCAGAAATCTTTTCCTTCATCTTCTTTTCCATCAGCCTTTAAAATCACTCCTAGATTAATTGTTTATTAGTTATCTTGCTTGAAAAACTTTCTGGCACTTGCTTTATAAGACGACTAGCACCTTTGACGCTTCTTCTTGCAACTGTCTGGACAATTTATATCTTGAACGTTTATACCGCCATTTGTTGGAAGTTACAAAATCTTTCAAGCATTTTCTATATTCCCGAGCTCCGGGATAAGTGGTTTTAAACTCCACCTGTATTATTAAAAATTGTGGAACTTTACTATCTTATATATTACGTATTTCGAAAATTTGTGAAAGTTAATGATAAGTTAGTCTATAATCCATCATCACATTTAGTCGCTTGAGTGTATGTGTATACAGAAACTGACTGTCCAATTTCGATAAGACTTAGCACAGAAATAATTTACGTAGCGTAAGCATACAAAAAGCCTTGCGCCACATTTGTACACAACATTGGCATAACTTGCGTTGTTAATATCTTATTATACAATTTTACATGACCTATTTAATAGGACCTACCACAAATTCTCACCACATCAAGGTCTGACTGCAAAATAATACCAATTGGCAATAATTCCGCCTTTTGTAATATTTTTTTCAATGAAGTATAAATAAATAAAATTATATTAAATTTCGGACGATGTGTTGGACGAGTGTGAAGCTATTTTATGAATTGCTGACAGAGAAGTCTCAATGAAGGGTTACTTTTGAGACCGCGTTGATATTTGTGACAGACGCATTGTTGCAATTTTAAAAGTAGATTCTGAATCGCAGCAATCGCATTTTATTTGGAACGGTGAAATAACATTTGAGTACAATACGTTGTCACTCAATGCAGTGGCCCGGTTGTAAGGGGTTGACATTTTTTTGTGACATCTGTCATTCCTTTCCTTGATAGAATTATGTATTCATCTGTTTATTCATCTAACCGCATATGGTGCTGTGACAACATTATAATATATATACATTACATAGCGTTAACTATACAGGGCTAATCAATTAAAAGTGATTCAATTTATGAAACGCTATTTTTTATTAAATTTTTGAATAGGGTCATTTTTCCGCGGCACAAAAATATGCCACATAAATTTGGTGGTAGGATCCTTTTTCTTGCTAGGAACCCGTCTGGATTGGTATTGCCCGTTTACCGGTTTCTTCCACCAAATAGCAGCTTCATTTTATAGAATAAGGGTAACAAAAGAGCACACAGTCCATCTGATGGTAAGTGGATGCTGTGGCCCATAGACATCTACATTTATTTTCAATTAAGATTTAAAATTTAAATGCGTTTACCAGCCTTGAGGACAGACGGAATGAACTCACCATACGAAACACAGCAGCATTAAGTGGTATTCTGTGAGAGCAAGGTCCTACCCCGGTCGACGCGACCCATTCGTGCTGCAACCCCAATATAACTGTAGAGTAGCTCTACCACGTAAAAAAGTGGTTGCATTGCTGTCTTTTGGTGTAAAGAGTATAGAGAACCAGTATAATTATCTAATATTGCTGAACTGTTGTTAAGATGAGTTTACACTGTGGTAACTTTGCGAATTAGCTTCTCTGTTACATAAGAATGAAAGGCTACTTTCTTATTTTTGTGAAATATTTTAAAAATTTGAAGAAGCTAAAACGTAGTGCAATATGAAAAACGGAACAAAGTTGATGAATGTATAAAAAATGGAAAATAAACACTCAAAAAATGGAGGGATAGTAAAAATATCCATACAAACCAATTTACAGAATATATTGACTTACGGAGAAAGACACACTTTTATATACGCGATAAAGTCATGCTGCAGTTATATTAGTATAGCACGAATGGGTCTGCTTGCCCGGGGAAGGACCACGCTCTCACAGAATACCAGCGTAAAATAGTAGCTTAATGCTGCTGTGTTTCGTACATTGTTAAACAAGCCACGACGAAAGAGAATACAAATGTCTTTTAAAAAAAAAAAACAAGAAAGAACCCACCCCCCAAAAACCCCCTTTTTGGGTTTTAATACGGATACAAACACCTTAAAAAAAACCAAATTTTTATAATTTTTTTTAATATTTTTTGTTTTTATATTCATATTATAGTTACTTTTGAATATGATTGACTAATTAATATAAAATATAATACAATTATAACAATGCTTGAACCGCTTTTTATTTTAACATTTGCAAGTCACACCTACATAATTTATGATTTTCTCTCACATATACCCTAGGCTTTACTGTTTTCACATGTGTTACCATCATTCTCGTATGTTACTGTGTTATCTATAATTCACGACAGTTATTGTATATTATACACAGTATCGACGATCATATCTAAGCATTACGCACTTTATTTCATACAATATTGCTACAGAGCCATGCAGCAACTATATTATGGTTGCAGCACGAATGGGACGGCTCAACCGGGGTAGGATTAGCTCCCATAGAATACCAGCGTAAAATAACGGCTTAATGCTGCTGTGTTTCGTATGGTAAGTGTAGAGAACAGGAGACCCCTTTTACAGGAAACGAGTCATTCCATCTCAGTGAGGACTGAGGGAGGGGTGCAACGTATCTGCATTTGATTCTTAATTGAGAATAAATGTAGATGTCTATGGGCCACAGCATCTATTTCCCATCAAGTGGACTGTGTGCTCGTTTGTCACCCTTATTCTATAAAAAAAAACAATGGAGAAGATGCAGCTACAGCAAAAGCAAAAGCTAAAGCATTTCTGCGCTTAAAACTAGAGTTATTACATTATGAACATAAGTCTCGCCTAGAAGATAATCTAAAGATAATGAAAATCAATAAATAGATGTCTCATGTGATTCACATCTTACTTGTCTCTTGCAATATGTTTTTGGATTATAAAGTTTATTAATAATTTGTTACTTTAAAACCGCCATGTAATAAATTTAAATAATACATTTTAATGTTTTGTAATAGATTGATAAATATCGTCCACGAACCATTTTAAAAGTATCTATTCTGTTTGTAATATTTCCTTTTTTAACTTAAATTCCAACATAAATTATGCACGTATTTATTCATTCATTACAGTCCTTCAAAAGTACACTGCTTAACATAGGCCTTCTCCAAGAAATGCCACAAATCATGGTCTTGAGCCACCTGTATCTTTAGACTTCCTGCATCTCTTATCAGGTAGTTACTTCATCTAGGGGGGATCACCCTACACTTCCCTTCCGGCACTAGGTTACTATAGCTCGCTGAGCGACCTTGAGGTTCCTCATATCTCCTGTAGCTAAAGGAACTTATGTCTTATTTAACACATTCACTGTCCTGTTTACAGACACAATAGTAAGACAATAGCAATGCATTATATGCTTACTGCACGGGAGAGTGAACGGATTAAAAGTTTACTTGGAAGGTATTTCGGTACATGATGTCTCTGTGTGGTCTAAGCTAACGCATTGTTACATAATATAATTCTGCTTTATCTGTATTTGATAAAAAATATGATAGAGCTGATACTGCAAAAATCATAAAACAATATAAAAAACAATTAAATCATCATCAAACTTTTTTCTTTCCTTTTCTTTCGATTTAACTAAACTATACTCTTTGTTATTAATTATAATTTGTCTCTTAATTTAATAATTCGAAGAAGCGACAGTAGCCTAATGGCAGGGCGCGGACCGCGAACTCAAAAAGGTCGTGAGTTCGAATTGAGTTAGGGGGAATATTAGTAATGTTTATAGCATTGTTAATATTCTTTAAAAAAATAGGTAATGATATTAATGAAAGTAATAATATTTAGAAATAACAAGGGCACAGCGTATTGATTAAAACAGGAATATACATTATTGAGGAACGGCTGTGAAACATTACTTTGGGTCGGATCCAAAATCCCGATACTGGACTATTGCTGTCAACTAAATCCTAGCATAAGCTAGGCTTCGTGAATTGCGTAACAAAGAACTAATTTATGTAATAAAGATATTTTATTCATACAAGTTACAAAAATATTGATAATAAATAAGTTCAAATAATTTATACAACTAAATAAAATTTTATTGTCTATTTGTAATATCAAAATAACAGCTTTTTACTAAATGCATATGAAAGTTTATACGGTACTTATAACAAAAACAAAAATAATTTTTAAACTTTTTATGTCTGTCTGATTATATCTCCGCAATGGCTGGATTGATTTAGACTGAACTTTCACTGACAGATAGCTTATGTTATAAGGAGTAATTGGAAAAAACATTAGGGTTTCGCACAAATGAATTTAAACCCACGAAATCCAAACGTAATAAATTCCACGCGGATGACGTTTCGGGGAACAACTGGAATCATATATATGTAACAGTTTTCAGTGAATCTATGTCGCAGCTAAATAGCTTAACTAGCTTTTCAGTTATCAGCCTAACCTGTTTACGTTTTAGCGGCCTGAAAAATATCCAGCTCATGCGTTTCAGCCGATGCGTCTAATACAATATTTCATGCCTAATTATGTTCTATGTGCTATAGTATATAAACATACCCGGCTTTAGGGAGGTCCAAGGGCCGCTCCATCGCACTTTAACTTACTGTCGCTGATAAAACACGAAAGTAGCAATGTTTTGTTAGACGCTTCCGCTGAATACCATTCACGATCAAGTTGAACATCGCCCTTTAGTAAAAAGGCTAGGGCGTTAACTGAAAGTATAATTAAGCTAGTTAGCTGCGACATCTATATGATGATACATTGGCCTCTTCTTACTTTTTCCAATAATTCTTATATTATTATAATATTCTCAATCAGATTTATGCTGATTCATCTATGCTTACCTTATAGTTTCCTTGTATAATCTCGTTGTTTAACTTTTCATTAAGAATAAACAACAAACATATTATACCGTACTAAAAAAGAATCTTGAAATAAATTCAGATCCTACGATTACACTATCAATTAATTTCAGATCCGATCGAATAGTGGCGGTGTAAGAATATTCACTACCGTGTCGTAAGAGGCAACTGAGGGAAACAAACAAACCAAGAGATATACAACAGCGTTTTTCTAATAACAACTATATGGAAAATAAAAAATGTGAAGACCAACTCGCCTACCACATATATTCTATTCGATTCTATTCTACATACCGCTTTTATCCAGGTCTTGAAAAAAATATCGTTAACGTACGCATTACAAATAATATTAACTATCATGTCAACTTGAGGATTTCCGTCACTTTCATCATCATCATCATCATTACAGCCCTTCACAAGTCCACTGCTGAACATAGGCCTCCCCCAAGTAATGCCATAAAGCACGGTCCTGAGCCACCTGCATCCATCGACTTCCTGCATGTCTTACCATGTCGTCACTCCATCTAGTGGGGGGTCGCCCTACACTACGCCTACCGGTACGAGGCTGACACTCGAGAACCTTTGTTCTCCATCGGTTATCGGTGCTTCGAGCTATATGGCCGGCCCATTGCCACTTCAGCTTACTAATCCGTTGGGCTATGTCGGTCACTCTGGTTTTACTGCGGATATCCTCATTTCTGAGTCTATCACGCAGAGAAACTTCGAGCATAGCCCTCTCCATAGCTCGCTGAGCGACCTTGAGCGTCCTCATACGGCCAGCAGTGAAGGACCACGTCTCTGATCCGTAAGTCATCACTGGCAACACGCACTGGTTGTACACTTCAGTTTTCAGAGATTGAGGTATACCTGACGAGGAGATGTGTCGTAATTTCCCGAACGCTGCCCAGCCGAGTTGAATCCGTCTTTTGACCTCTCGGTCGAAGTTGGACTTACCTAGTCGGACTATTTGTCCCAGGTAAACGTACTCGTCAACAACTTCGAGCATAGTGCTCCTCACAACTACCGGCATGGGTGTGACATGGACATTGAACATAATCTTTGTTTTGTCCATGTTCATCTTAAGACCTATCCGTTGGGAGACACCATTGAGGTCATTGAGCATAGTGCAACCCACAGTCGGCAAATCGAAGGTGAGTGATGTACTCGCCACTGATGTTAATACCGTATCCTTTCCAGTCCAGTAGTTTGAAAACGTCTTCCAACGCAGCGGTGAAGAGTTTCGGAGATAGTCACCCTGTCTTACACCTCTATGCAGTTGGATAGGTTTCGAACTCTGGTTCTGTATTCGGATAGCCATCGTATCCCTACTGTACAAACACTTCAGCACCTCGATATACCGACAGTCAACTTGGCACCGCTGAAAGGACTGTGGCACCGCCCAAATTTCGACGGAATCAAAGGCTTTCTCATAGTCCACATACGCCAGGCAAAGTGGCAGATTGTACTCTTCGGTCTTCTGTACAATCTGCCGCAGGGTATGTATGTGGTCTATGGTACCGAAGCCTTTTCGGAAACCGGCTTGTTCAGGATGCTGGAAGTCGTCGAGTCTGCGTGCGAGACGATTCGTAATGACTCTCGAAAACAGCACGTAGACGCGGCTCAGAAGGGAAATCGGTCTGTAGTTCTTCAAGAGAGCGTTGTCGCTTTTTTTAAAGAACAAGACCACCGCACTTCTGCTCCACGCCTCCGGAGTAGTGCCACCATGGAGGACGGAATTGAAGAGCTTCTGAAGGACTTCAAGTAACGGTGTTCCACCCGCTTTCAGAAGCTCCGCTGTAATTCCATCCTCGCCTGGGGCGCTGCCGTTTTTAAGGTGCTGGAGAGCCATTCTAATCTCGCTCAGACTGACGTCCGGGATATCATCGGAATAGTGTCGGGTAAGACTTGCTCTTGTATCGTTACTCACACCATCGCGTGTGGCTCCAACGATGATGTGTACAGCTGCCCATAGAACCTCTCAATCTCACTCAAAATCTCCACTCAGTCTTCAGCTTTGACATTTGGCTCTTTCTGGCAGACAGATCTCTGGCAAAGACTTTGGAGCCCTGGTTCCGCTCGATCGCTTCTTTAATACGAGAAATACTTCACTTTCATCATCCATGATTAATGATCATAGATCCTGCAAAACTTTAAAATGTTGTACATTTTTGTAACTTTATCTTAAAAATCGTCCTTAGACCTAGAAAATAAGTTATATTCAAACTTCGAAGGAATACGATGGGTAATTTGAATATAGCAATAAACATGAAAGCTTAATTGCTATTTTGTAATGTCAGGCGTCAACGAATATATTTATATCATTATCAGCTTTTAAGCAGTTGCGAGATTGAATAGATATAAATAAATACTTTTAGGTGGTAGGCTTTAGGACTCTTTTTTATCTATAAATCCATCTGGGTATATACCAATCTCATACCTATTTTCGCCGCTAAACAGAAGTGATGTATGATCTACTGAGTTGAAGGTTTTTTAAGGCTTTCTCATTTAATGAGAAGTGCACTAACGAGCAGTACACGGCAGTTGAAACTTGTATAAGTAAAACTATTGAAAACAGTATAATACAGGATATAAAAAGTTATATGTTATTCCAGAGATGTAACCGTACTTGTAAACCTTATTTGTTTAAAATTTTTAATTGATATCTATGTGTATGTGCTATCAACATGCTAGTATGGTATTTGAAGACCTAAATTCGGTCTGGAGGACATTATTATCCCTCACGGTCTTTACAGCCCACGAGCTATTGCCGCGGGGTATAATATGTGCCTTGCCGCGACCTTTGTAAAGGCTGCGAGCCTATATATACCTTTTTTTTTTGCATGGGGAAATGCCTACGCATACGTGCCTCGCGGGGGTAAGGACGGGTTATGTCGGACTCGCACCGACTAAAACCCCATGGTGTTCCACCTTTGTCGCATATTGGCAGGGCTACGGGAACGCTTTCGCACACATCCGCGGCCCTACTAGCGCCTGCCGCCCCATGGTAGCACCTCCTCAGGAGAGGAAAATTCCTCCGTGTTCTCCTTCCCAGGTAAGGCGCACCAGAACACATAGCGCGCCTTCCTCCACGGCCTCCAACTACGTCTGTGCAACAGACGCCCCCGCGTCCGATGCACAAAGGCCATGGGGCCAGGAAAAACGAGCACTTAGAAGTACTAGCCTTCCCGACCCCAGCGGCGGATCTGGTCTATGGCTCCGCCGCCAACCAAGATTCGGCTGCGGAGGGTAGGGAGAGCGGCGCCTCGCAATACCGACAATCCTCTCCCCCCGCAGCCCCACCACCACCGCATCAACGGTGCGGCCCCGTTTGAGTCGCGAAGGATAGGGCGAGTGGCGCATCGCCATACCAACACTCCTCTTCCTCCGCGACTCCACCTCGGCTGCAGCGGTAGAGAGTGCGCGAGTCCCCACTCGCTGCAGTCCACCAGCACACATCCGAAGTGGGCTCCCCAAGCCCACTCGGAGCGGCCACCTCAGGCCGGCCCTTCACCTCGGGCCCTCCACCTCCCCCCGAACGGGTTCCCGCCTTGTCGTGGCGGGGGGGCTTAGTAGCCGTGGCTTGGTCTCCCACGGTGAACAAAGAGGAACCCACGTGGCTAGCCTATATATACCTAAAGTTTAACTTTGCGGATTAGCTTTTCTGTTACATTAAAATAAAAGGCTACTTTCTTATTTTTGTGAAATATTTAAATACTTATTTTACTTTTAAAAATTTGAGAAAGTTAAAAGGCAGCGCAATGTGAGAAACAGAGTCAAGTTGATGAATGTATGAAAAATTATAAATAAACCCTCAAGAAATAAGGGAGAGATAGAATAAATACATATCCAGAAAAACCAGTTTACTGAATATATTGACTTACAGGGAAAGACAAAGCTCTTACGAAATACCAAAGTAAAATAGCGTATTGTTGTGTTTCGTATGGTGAATGTAGAGGAACCGAAGGCCCTTTTCACTGGATACGACGCATTCCGTATTAGTCCTTTGGGATGATAATGCAGGTGCATCCACGTTAACAAACACTTTAAAAACATTGCTTTATACTTACTTATTATATTTGTTGCATAATTTATAATACCTACTCTTAGATTAAATTTTGAACCTTAAATTTTTTTAATGTTTTTATGTTAATATTATAATTACTTTTGAATATGACTAATTAATTAAAGACTAATTAATATAAAATAAAATACAATTATAACAATGCTTGAACCGCTGTTTATTTTAACATTTGCAAGTCACACCTACATAATTTATGATTTTCTCTCACATGTATCCTAAGCTTTATTATTTACCATGATGTGTTACCGTCATTCTCGTGTTATCTTTAATTCACGAATGTTATTGTATCGGCAACCATATCTAAGCGCTATACAGTTTATGACACACAACATTGTTACAGTGGTAGAGCCACGCCGCAATTATATTATGGTCTCAGCACGAATGGGTCGTCTCAACCGGGGTTGGACCACGCTCGTGGAATACCAGCGTAAAATATTAGCTTAATGCTGCTGTATTTAGTATGGTGAGTTTTGAAGAACCGGAGAACCTTTTTACTGGAAAATTCCATCTCGGTCCTCGGGGGTGGCAACGCATCTGTATTTGATTCTAAATTGAGGATAAATGTAGATGTTTATCAGTATCAGTAGCGGAGGCAGTATCTCTACTGCCTCCGGCCATTTATGAGTTAGGTATCCCAAAAGATCACCAGCCGAGCGACCGCGACGAAAACCGTACTGGCGGTCACTATCAGCTGGTGATATTCAAGGTACCGCATGAGCTGGCTGTTAATAATGGATTCCATTATTTTAGAGAACAAGGAGGTGATGGCGGTAGGCCTATAGTTGGATGGATCAGAGCGGTTACCTTTTTTAGGGATCGGGTGCACGAGGGCTGTCTTCCATGATTTCGGGACTACGCCGAAGGAGTAGGAGTACCGGAAAAGACGCGTTAAAACCAGTGCCAACTCCGGAGCACACGTCTTCAGCACAATAGGAGGGACGCCATCTGGCCCACTCGACTTGTTGACGTCCAGTGAGAGGAGTACTCTGCGCACTGATCGTTGGGTAAACAGGACATCCTGCATGGAGCACTCACTCCGTGGGATGGTTGGCGGAGTGTTCCCACCGGCCTCAAGAGTCGAGTCGGACGCAAAGAGAGAGCCCAGCAGATCGGCTTTGTCCTTTGCGGCATGGGCTAGTAAGTAGCCCTCCCTGAGCAGAGATGGGAGAGATGGCTGACAGAAGTTCCCGTGGACAGCCTTGGCGAGAGACCAGAATGCACGTGTTCCCGAAGGAAGACGAACTAGTTTCTTGCCAATTCTGCCGAACGGCTCAGACTTTGTCTTGACAATGACACTTTTGAAGGGCCAGGAGGCAGAATTGTACTTCTTTTTAAGGGCGCTGGTGTTTGCATTCTGAGACGTCGAAGTGGCAGTTCAGGCCTAGTAGCACTCCTGCTTATTACACAGTGCAATTTTGCAGGAGCGACCAAACCAATGCTGGGTTTTGCCTCCGATAGGTACTACAGATAATGGAATAAAAAGTTCCATTCCCTGTAGTACCACATCAGCGACAGAATCAGCAACAACGCTGGGATCATCCGGCGAGAAGCAAACCCGCCCCCAAAGGTAGGATGCAAAAAAGATCGCATCCCGTCCCAGTCTGCTGACCTATAGTAACAAACACGGCGACAACCTGCAGTACGCAACCGCGATGAGTGGGTGAGTGGCAATGTACTCCGAATCAGACAATTGTCCAAAGAGCCTAGAAGGGCATCGACGGAGACCTGATATCCGTCCGGATGAGAGGTCAGCAGAAGGTCTAATAGGGGAAGGTACATGATCTTCCACATCTGGGATCTGCGAAGGCGAGGTAATCAGTTGTGTCAGATCATATGCCAAAGCAAAGTCATAAACAGATCTACCAGCATGATCGGTTAAACGAGAATCAAGCTATTCAGCGTGGTGGGCGTTAAAATCACGATCAGTATCACGATCTCTGCGGATGGGATCTGTTGTAGCACGGAGTCTGTAGCTATCTGGATATAGCTATAGGCCTATAGAGGCACCCGTAGACGTGAGAATGGTCGTCGCTGTCTACGAGCAGCCATAAGATGGACAAGTCCGTACCTTCAAGGCTACCGAGGCGTCGGAAACAGATATCCTCTCTAACATACACGCGAACTCCACACCGGGGTACAAAAGAGTGTTCTAATTTGTACCCAGGAGAAATACGAAGCATCAGCCGGAGAGGACACCTGTGTCTCGGTTAGAAAGAGCAAGGCCAGCTTCGTCGTTTCCAGATAGAAGTGGACGACGTTAAGGTTTGAATGAAGTCCCCTGATGTTGCAGAAACTTACGGATATCGTGGCAGGGGGCGCCTTTGACTTATTGCTCCGTTTCCCCCGAGCAGGTTCAGTCTCGAGCAGAATTTCGCTCCCCCCCCCTCCCCCCAGAATACACGGGGCAGCCTGAGCACCCACGCTCAGGAGTGGAGTAGCTTGGTTGTTGATGCTCTCAGCGAGGGATTCTCCAGGGACACTGGTACCCTCCTGGGGTAGTCTTGCATTTAGTTGTTTGTATTATATAGCAGGCACTTTTTTATTTCATAATTGTTATTAGAAAAAACGCTGTTGTATATTTTCTGGTTTGTTTATTTCCCTCAGTTGCCTCTTACGACACGGTAGTGAATATTCTTACACATCCACTATTTGCTCGGATCTGAAATTAATTGATATTGTAATCGTAGGATTTAAACTTATTTTAGGATTATATATGTTTGTTGTACATTTTTTATGAATAGTGAACGAGATAATACAACGAAGATGATACAATGACATAATACAAGGAAATTATAAATTAAGCATTGATGAAGCAGCATAAACGTGATTAAGAATATTAAACATTATACATTTTCAATAACTTTATCTTAAAATTTGCCCTTAGACCTAGAAAATAAGTTATTAATGTTTATTAATGATCATAGACCCTGCAAAACTTTAAAATATTGTACATTTTCAATAACTTTATCTTTAAAATCGCCATTAGACCTAGAATATAAGTTATATTCAAACTTCAAAGTAATACATTGGGTAATTTGAATATAGCAATAAACATGAAAACTTAATTGCCATTTTGCGATGCCAGGCGTCAACTAATATATTTCTATCATTATTAGCTTTTAAACAGTTTCGAGATTGAGTAGATGCAAATAAATACTTTTAGATGGTAAGCTTTAGGACTCTTTTTTATCTAGGAATCCGTTGGGGTAAATTCCACCCTCATACCTATTTTCGCCGCTAAACAGAAGTGACGTATGATCTACTGAGTTGAAGGCCCTTTTAAAACAGATGTGCTCAACCAAGCAGTGGACAGAAATTTAATCTTCGGTAAAACTATTGAAAGCAGTATAATACAGACCATAAAAAGTTATATTGTTATTCCAGAGATGTAACCGTACTTGTAACCTTATTTATTTAAAATATTAATCGATATCTGATGTGTATGTGCTACCACCAGGTTAGTATGGTCCTTGAAGACCTAAATTCGGTCTAGAGGACATTATTATGCCTCATGGTCTTTACAGGCCGCGAGCTGTTGCCGCGGGCTATAATATGTAAATCCCGCGACTTTTGTAAAGGCTGCGAGCTGTAGTTTACAATATAGTCGGCTCTTACAACACCCACGGATTGAAATGAGGTGGTGGATCATTTGCACCGCACGCTAAGCACCGCTAAGCACACATTTTCAAAGGTGGAAGTTGTTTCGTAATGAACTAACGATCTGCCCCGGCTTCGCATGGGTGATATCTGGATTCTAAAACAGCGCCACCTACCGGATCCAATTATGCCTAAAACCTTCGCGCCAGTGCAAGCAATATGTTGACAAAGATTTACCGCAATCTGATGAACAGTATGACCTCAATTAAAATACGAACAAACAAATATCATTTTTTATAATACACTTGAATATATATGATGAAAAACAAGCACCCGGTCCACCTGATGATGATGATGGTAATTGGATGCTGTGAGCCTATAGACATCTAAGGTAAAAGCAGAATAGTTGCCTCCGACGGACACATGCCCCGGTTTCGAATACATTATGTTAGGAATATAAATTGTGTTAACACTTTACAATAACAAGTGACCGCCTGCAGACCTTAGTACCGTGTAAGCCATCGGAATAGGTATATGTAGGTGTTTTGTGTTTGTGATCGAAAATCTTCCACGGCGAAATTTTGACAGACGTTGAAATTATTTTAGTAAATAATTTTAATTAAATTTTTTATAACTAATGTGTTTTCAGTCAACTTTTTGTTTCCTTGCATGCATTAGTTTAAATTAGATTAATTATTCTGTTTTATTGCTTAAAAGTTTTTATTTATTTTGTAAATAAAAATGGCAAGTATCCGCATCAAAAAGGATAGTCGCCCTACTACCTTTCGCAGATTGTTGCCCCTAGTGTGACTATCAATTCTTTAACGAGCGGATTTTTCTTCTTTTCTTGTTTTTTTTTCATTTACTGTTACTATAACTTGCTTTAAACAAAACAATTTCTTAACTGTTTCATATATTCATTCTCGGTGAGCAAAATGCCTTGCAAGTATAAGCGAAAACCAGGCGTCAGTTATTAGAAAAAAGCTTAGCACTTGCGTTCGAAGAATTGGATAAAAAATAAAAAGGTATCAATGAAATATCTTTTGAATGAAATGTCTTCAAGCCTTTTAAATCTTTCTCAAAACTGTTTAGCCTTTGGAGATAGCGACATTGAAAATTACATCGTTGAAGATACTGAACTATCATTGGCATCGTTAAATATCTTTAAATGAACCACAGAGCCATAATCTTGACAAAGAAACACCGTCTAAATTTATGCATCAATCATCTCCTATACCAAGAATACCGTTGAGCATGACTAAAAGGCTGAACAAACCGCAGAAATTTTAAACTTCAACGATAAAATTGTTCAAAAGAAGAGTAAAATAGAGAAAATAAAGAAAAACTAATAAAATTACGGAAATAATTTTAAGACAGTAAAAATTAAGCCAACAAACAAAAAAGGGCAACCGCAAAAAAAAAAGACAAAAAAAAATCAAATAAATCTGACCAAATAATCTGGTTGCACAAACGCGGTTAGTTAAATGTATTGGTCGGCGTAACCTCACTTCCCTTCCTTCCCCGCACCAGCCGGCCTAGTGTGGGGGGACCTAGATACAGGTGGACGCATCTTTGGCCCTCCCATGGGAGGCGCGCTTCGCCAAGTGGAAGTGGGAGATGGTGGAAGCTGTAAAAAGACGTGCGGTGCTTGCGCCCTCCTTTCTGCCAAGGAGGGTCGCGTTCGTATACGGCTTAGAGATCTCTAGTAAGATCGTTAAGCCAATTCCTAAAAGGCGGTGTTTAGTGGGTAAAAGTCTCCACATAACCACGCAGCCGGCTGCGTGGTATGCTATGAGCATTCACCGCCTCCCTCCCCCGCTTTCCGGAGGGTTGCCCATATTTGCTTCGGGCGCAAAAAAAAAAAACAAGGTTTGCCCAGTGCAATACAATTTTTGTCAAGTCACTTTCGCGCAAGTGGTTGCATGAAACTTGTACTATGTTCAATAGCATGAGATTTGGAAAGTTGAAAGCTCCAGCTTTGGTAATATTTAATGTTAATGCCAAAGTTGATTACCGTATTATTCTATTTTTGAGATAAATGCTACTCTTACATAACTTTAAGTGTTAATAATATGTTTATATTTTAAAACATTAAAACTGAAAAATATTTTATAACCTTAATTAATTTTGTAAGTTGTACTTTCTCAGTAAATTAGAAAGACTGATAAATAAATAATAAAGATTACTTTAATTAATACAAATTTGTTTCCATCCAAAAAATATATCGAGGTGACTATCCCCGCACGAGGCAAGTATATCCCGAAGCATTTTCTACTATCGATTGGATAGTGGATACCCCTATTACCAGCCTTATAGTGCCAATTTAAACTTTAAAAATTCCTGTTACTAACCCGTTTATATAATATATTTATCAAAAAATGTGGTGAACGTTTATTTACAATTACGAGTACAATTTTAAAACGACGCTAAGCACAAAAAGGTGTTATGGCTCCAATTCCAGCCACCCTGACAGAATTTTGTGTACCTAATGCCAGCATAGCCTACGATTGTGCCTTATGAGTTTTTGCTAGGTGTATCTTATTGTTGGTAAGTTTTAGAAGCACATTAAGGGGATAGAGTGTCAGCTCAAATTCTAATTTCGTCCCCACTTGCCCGCGCGTCGTATGCTATGTACCGACATGTTTGTCATCACAACACTTATTTCATTAAGTTTATCATATTTATGCCTGTTTCTTAAAGCCGAGCTAGTCGCTTCTTATTTGTATTACGGTTATTTCCCATTTTAATTTTACGTCGTCCTGTTGCGTAATGTATATATTCTGATCGTAAGCTACACAACCTCCCCATTCAAAGGCCGAAGCGAAGTGACCGTGCGGCAGGAATCACGCTTCAAAAGGCCGATAGTTTAGGTAATTTCTTTTTACAGTGAAAATAATGGTATTTTAAAAAAAGTAAATAACATAAGCACTGCTTTATGCTGCGGCTACACTAACGAGCAACGTCAATGCCCATAAACGCAACAATTATTGCCTTAAATTTAACGCGATAAAATGAGTGGCTACACTTGAACGGTCAACGTCGTTTCCCGTTGAACGGCATTAAATTTGCCGTTGAACTGTGTTAAATGTTTCGACCGGGGAAGGACCACGCTCTCACAGAATACCAGCGTAAAATAGTAGCTTAATACTGTTGTGTTTCATATGATGAGTGTAGAGAACCAGAGACTTTTTTTACTGGAAACGAGGCATTCCATCCTAGTCCTCACGGGTGACAACGCATCTGCATTTTGATTCGTAATCGAGGATAGATGTAGATGTCAATGGGCTACAGCATCCACATACCATCAGGTGGACTGTGTGCTTGTTTGTCACCCTATCCTTTAAAATAAAAAAAAATAAACACACAAATGCACAGGAAACGTACACTGTAAATCTATTTATGTTTTATTTCGTTTTCCCGCACCCAAATTGAACTAGAAAGACGTCCAATGGTTTAAGATAAATAATAAGACAAACGTAAATATATTTTAATGAAATAATAACTAATAAGCCAATCATAAATACTGGTCAAGTGCGAATTAGATACACGTACCCAGGGTTTCGTACCACTGTACACTATGAATTTTGACCTGCAAATTTTCTCCTGCTTATTTTTCTTAGTTTCATACCCTAAATTAAAGTACTTTTGAAGTAATTTTTTTAATTAAATCTCGAAGCTTTTTCATTACTCCACTCCATCGCAGCCATACGTGCAACCCCGTGGCACTCACCGTGCACAATGAGACAAACGTAGTGTGGCCGCTTCAACTCGATAATTCGCGCGTTAATCCTTTGATGTACCGCCACTCGAGTTATGGCGCCTCTACACGTTGGCCAACACAGTGGCGAATGTAGTGGCCAATAGCATTGGCCAACGTGTAGACGGGGTGTTTGGGCTTCATTGGTATGTATTGGAACGATGGCCCGCAAGTTGGCGCGAGATCCGTGTGGTGTCGGTTTTTTACAAAAGATCAAAGGATTGTTGGTAGAGTTTGGTCGCCGCGTCCACACGTTGGGAGCGAGTTTAGTTTGCTAGAAGCTCCCAGAGTGATTACACGTATCTGATTAAAATTTTATATTCGCGCTTTGTAGGGTGGATGACCCAATTACCAGCCTTTTAGTGCAATTTCCACTTTAAACATTCCTACTACTTTAATTAGCGCGATTTAATTATTTCTAAACATTTGTTTTAATCGATAAGCCATTTATAAAAAAAAAATAATGAACATTTATTTACAATCAGATTATTAAGAGAACAATTTTAAAATGAAAAAAAAATAATAAAGCACGTCGTTTATACGTGGTAGAACCATGCAGTTATATTAGAAGTATAGTTGTAGCACGAATGGGTCGGTTCGACCGAGGAAGGACCACGCTCTCACAGAATATCAATGTAAAATAGTAGCTTAATGATGCTGTGTTTCGTATAGTGAGTGTAGAGAATCAGAGACACTTTTTAAAGGAAACGAGGCATTTCATCTTAGTCCTCACGGGTGACAACGCATCTGCATTTTGATTCGTAATCGAGGATAGATGTAGATGTCTGTGGGCCACAGCAATCACTTACCATCAGGTGAACTGTGTGCTCGTTTGTCGCCCTATCCTATATAAAAAAGCGTCGATTTCTTATAATTTAATCGTACAAGTTTTCGAATCATCGTCATCATTACAGCTCTTCACAAGTCCACTACTGAACATCCTCCTCCACAGACTGCCGCAAAGCATGGTCCTGAGCCACTTTGCTCGTCATGAGTTTTTCATTTATGTTCTAAGTTATAATTAGTACCTATTATTAAGTCAGTGTTAATTATATTTATTGCTATTGTTTTTATCTTTCTCAAAAAATAATTAAATTACCAAATAAATTATAAGGTGTTTTTTATATACATCAAATGTCTGATAGAAATGCAAGTACATATTTTGCTAAACTTTAAAATCAAAACCCAATTTTAAAACATTGACTAATCGATTATAACTCCTTTAAAATAAGTTCTTATTAATTGTATTTATTACAGTTTATGATGCATGTAAAGAATAAATAAAGCTAATCTTATATCGTATATATATTTAAAACCCAATTAATAGACACTATTATTTTATAATTATTTTATAAAAACGTTAACCCCACACTAGGATTTTCTCTCGTATCGCGCAGGCAGCTTACAATCATAAATTGCACAAGGACACACATCCAGACCCGAAACAATTATTTGTAGGACATACAAATACTTGTACCCGCGGCGCCCGGCGCAGCCACTCATTGCTGAGCCACTGCGCCACGGTGCTTATAAATTCGTCCGCACATTGGCCCGAACCACGGTAATATTATCTAGATAAAATTACCGTGCCCGAACCGAAGTAAACTGAACGACCTTCCAACGTGTGGACGCCGTCACCAACTCTCGGCCAATATATTCGCCACTCCATTCGCCACTGTGTTGGCCAACGTGTAGAGGCGACAAAACGGGAAACTGCATTGTTAATGCCGTTGTCAAATCATCGCGTTAATTCGTGGCCACACCTACATTCAACGTCCATCAACGCGATAATTAACGGCATTTCTCCTTAGTGTGGCCGGGCCATTATAGTTAGTTCAGTTAGTACGCAAAGTTTCATGATCTTATTTAAAGTATTTTATGAATAACAGCGGTTTATTGTTTATTTTGGAGGTAACTTTAGATTTTTTTTCTATAGAGAAAATTTTACGAAATCGTGTTTTCGTCTAACATAATCCTTAATATTAATCCTCAACTTTTACCATATATTTATTTCAAAATTAATGCTGCAATATTTTCGGCATAAAGAAGGAACTTGCTAAGCCATTTGAGATTATATTTCCCCTTAATAAACTCTTTCAGAATTGAGCGGAGGCCTGTGCCCAGCAGTGGGACGTATATAGTCTGTAACTTTACTTTACTTAATAAAGTCGTAACAATTTTTAATTTTGAATCATGTATGTCACAAGCATGAAATACTTATTAATGCAGACGACAACAATTATTTTATTTTAACGTTTTTTACTTACCTTACTGTGTTTTAGTTTTGATCTTTCTTTTAAAACTAAACAATTAAGTAAAGCCAATTATGAAAAAAATGAAGCACATCGATTTCTTATAATTTAATCATGCAAGTTTTCGAATCATCATCACAACAAGTTAAGTTTACAAGTTCGCTACTGAGCATCCTCCTCTACAGACTATCGCAAAGCGTGTTGCTGATCCACTTTCCTTGTCATGAGTTTTTAATTTATGTTCCAAGTTATAATTAGTCTTAGGTACTAAGTCATGGTTAATTATATTTATTGTTTGTTTTTTGTCTTTTTCAAAAAATTATTAAATTACCAAATAAGTTACGAGGTGTTTTTTATATACATCGAATGTCTGACAGAAAAGCAATTACCAAGTACATCTTTTGCTAAACTTTAAAATCAAAAACTAATTTTAAAACATAGACGAATCGATTATAACTCCTTTAGCTTTTAAATAAATTAAGGTCGTTCATGTAAGGGATAAATAAAGCTAAATAAATAAATAAAATTCCGATTTATGACCCTGAGCCCCGGTTTATATTACATGGTTGAAATAAAATACTTCTTATTAGGTACGTAAAACCAAATATCAGCCTGACTGCTGACATTATGCACTTCATATATTTCGTATATCTGTTTACTGCCCCATTAATTTCCACCAAAATAAAATAAAAAACTTGTAAATTTAAAGAAAAATGACTGCATTACTATGTCTATAGCCATATTTATGCGAATCAAAAAGACAGGAGAACATCCTAGTGCGAAGGTAACGTTTAAAAAAGCTACAGATGACCTAATGTTAAATAAGCCTAATTTTATAAAGTCCAAAACTTGTCAAAAAAATATGAAAATGAGCGTTATCCGTTGCGTATGCGTTTTGATTTTTAATTTGAAACTGATAGGTTTATAACTGTGTGACTAATATACTGTTTTTATGTTAAACCCGACTTCGAAATTCATAATAAATCATCGCTCTTTAATTTTTTCGAGCCAATTACCATTTTCTCAATAATGGACTAAACAAGTTTGACAAAACCTTGTGACAAGACCGAGAATCTTCTTTTAAATAAATAAATGGTATTCGATTTTTAAAACCAAGGAGTATTCAATACGTAAAAAGATTTTAATATGACAGGAACAGTGGAAATATTCCATTCCCGATACTTTTAGTGAAGCCTGTGTATGTCATTATATTAATCACTAAAGGACCTTGACACTATGCTCAACGGCCTCAGTACTCAGTAGTGTTTTCGAACAGCCTACCCGTTGTTAGTACGAATATTGACAAGACAAAAATCATGTCTCACATCAAGTCTATGTTACAACTACGAGTATATAGTCAGTTGTTGGACAATACGCTCGAAGTTGTTGACAAAATGTGGGATAAGGTAAGCGAGACTTGGGCCAAGAGGTTAACCGAGGAAACTAATTGGGCTAAGTAGTGTACGGGAAATTGTGACAAAACTTCTTGTCCAATTTACCTCTGAGTCTTAACACAAAAGTGTATAACTAGTGATGAGTTACGGAACCGAAACGTAGTCCTTTACTGCGAGTCGTATGAGGAAGCTCGAAGTCACTCAGCGTGCGATGGAAAGGGCTTTGCTTAAAATATCTCTGCGTTATAAAGTCCGTAACGAGGATATCCGATTTTCTTCGAAGCTGACATAGCCCAGCGGATCAGTAGGCTGAAGTGGCAATGGGCCATATTTTGTCAGAGCTATTTGCTCTAAGAACAGTTCTTTAAATCAACAACCGATATGGAAAATGCTCATGAATAACTGTAACGTCCTGAAATGCACAGTATTGAGCGACTCCCCTCGAGATGTAGCGATGACCCAAAGAAACGTGTGCAGGTGGTTGATGGATGCTTGTTTCCCTAGACCATACATTGTGGTTATTTATGCGGGTGGGTGGGGGGTGCTATGTTCAGCTTTCATAGTATTTTGCTACAATATTTTAGAAAATGAATAACATAAAAGAACTTACAAATTTCCTTAAAACATTATTAACTTACGCATAGGAAAGATATATATTTAAGTAAATGTAAGCACAGAAAATTAAGTTCGTTATTGAGAAGCGGTTGTGAAACATTACTTTGGGTCGGATCCAAACTCGGTTATAGGACTACTACTGTCAAGTTAATCCAAGCATAAGCCAGGCTTAGTTCAATGCTTAACAAGAAACTTCGGTATCCGTATGTGGGAAATTACAATTCTAAGCCTAAATAAGATGATTTCTGGGTACGATTCAAAACAAACTCGAAAAACACATTATTGTTAAATTCATATCATGCATTGATTTAAAGCAATAACGTATAAGTAAAGTATCTAAGTCCTTTATGTGATGCACCGGTCAACTTTTTCGCCCATTAGATAAATTAACGAAAAAATTAGAGAACTTTGATTAACATATTAGAGACAAAGTTTCATTTCTGTATATTGTTGTAATATTAGTTAAATAAGAAAATCACTCTGGGTTACTCCTGGACTTGCTTCTCCTAGTTTCAACATTTGCACCATAGTAATAAAAAATTTAATTTTTAATAAACATTATCATGCTCTTACAACCCTTGCATTTAAATATAAAACTTCCAGGCAATGTACCGATATTTATCTAGTCAGCCTATTTTAATACATGAGAAGTGATCGAAAACTCTTATTCGTGTGTGAATGAATCTAGCTATTTTTTCTAGCTAAAAGTCTCTTTCTTAGCTGCCTAACATCCGGTCCGTCTCTATTATTCATTAGATTCTCCATTTGGTCACTGTCTGCCTCATAACATAACCATAATGCTTTATACCTTTTTGGAGTTGAGAGTTTTATTTTCTAACGTTGTTAGCATTATTAGTATTATTTTTAATAGTTTGGAAACTAAGTATACTTTTTATAATGATATATTTTCGCCTTAAGTTATCTTAAACTTAAACTTACACAAAACCTAAATCAATATTCAGCATTATCCTAAATAAATAGATCCAGTGTTTTGTTGCCACCTATGAATAGCAACCGCATCGGAGCAGCACTATACTTTTATCTGAGTAATGGAACTTGAATATGAATACAGACGTCCAAATGAGGTAATCAGTATGAATAAAAATCAATGAAACCTATACTTTTGATAACGCCTTATGAAAAATATGAGCAATGTATCACTCTAGTAATGTTGCAGATAAATATATCTAACAATTATTACTTTTAAGTAAATAACGAAATCTCTTGTTGTCAATCCATAGATGCTACGCTAGGCAGGCGGTTGGCAACTGCAATTATCACTAGATTTTTTCAATGAATAGCAATAATCTGTGCAACAGTACCTTCCTCTAAAACACTAAAGCATGCCCGAACACGGCACACAACAGGCCCATTCATCTTCTTCTTCAATTATTTGTGGTTTTTGCAGAGAATATCAGTATGTGTTGGTCTGGTGGACTGCCTCGTTGGTCTAGTGTTTGTAATAGTGCGACGGCTGATCATGAGGTCCTGAGTTGGAATCCTAGGTCGGGCCAAAAATCACATATTTAGCCTATCCATCAAGATATATTCAGTAGCTGCCCGGAGTCAGGCAGTTGGTGGTGTCCCACCCCCGGGCCTCGGAAAGCACGGACTATAAGAGTGAGGGAATATAGAGTGCATCTGTGTATGCATACACATGGACACTATAACCCTGTCTTGCGCCCATGGCTAGTTTCAATTGAGGCTGGCCACCGTAACCAAAGTTCGGTCTGAAGGACGTTATTATTAGTATATATTGGTACTGTTTTTGGAACTGTAACCGCGGGAAAAAAAGAGGACTGAATTTTGATTCGTAATCGAGGATAGATTAAGATATGTGTGTATAAGTGTCTATGGGGCACAGCAACCACTTACCATCAGGTGGATTGTGTGCTCGTTTGTCACCCTTATACTATTAAAAAAAACCCTGTGCACATTTGAGGATACAAGTTTTACGCGGTCTAAAATGGAATTACTTACTCCACGATAATTTCTTTCACCACCGAACTTTGTAGTTAGTGAATTGCAGTTATCAATGTCATTGATGCAACAAAGGGGATTGTATCACATGTACAAAATTTAGGCGCAAAGCACTAACTCTACCACAGCTCGTAAAAACGCCGCGTGAAATTATATTTTTTCTTCAAATATTTCACTACCGTAACGTTCCAGGAAAATACAGAAAGAAATAAAAGTAGGTAATAACAGTTTAACAAAAACATTTAGAGACAAACATTGTTCCAAAACAACGACATGACTAATATGATTGCCTGTTTCCTTTCGACATAATTTCTTGGTGAACCGTAATATAAACCTAAACTTTCGCTCAAATTTCTCTTCGTTTAATTTCATTTTTTATATTTACGCAAATATTACACATTGATAAAATAGAGCATTCTCTATGGATTTAATTGCAATTTATTTTACCATATTTTGAACGGTGGTATCGAAGAAACAGTTCTGGTTGACTTCACAACAGTCTCTATAAATTGTTTATCTTAATAAATCCGCGCTAGATTCAGCTTTTAATTAACGTGTTGTAAGCAATAAAGTGTAAATAAATAAATAATGTTTTAATTTTGTAAAATACCGTAATATAGAATAAAGGGCGGATTTAATGCCTTTTGTCAATTATCAATCCGGGACGGTGGAAGTAATGTGATAGGTACCAATAAAAAAAGCTAATGCTTTTGTTTTTTTATTTATCTTAATAGATAAATAAAAAAAACAACAACTGTATAACTAAACATCATATTAAAATGGTAGCAAATATTTTTTATGCCTTCGAAATATTTTACTTCGTGATCCTGTTATAATAGCTTTCAAGGTTGTCAAGTTATCGCAGTATTGGAGATGTGGCTGAATGGTACCGGGTAGATATCGTGTTACTACGCGGATACAGAATCTATTTCTCCAAATGACCGTCAGAAGACAAACCCAATATCACAGCCAATGTAACTACTACAAAGACACCAGGAGGACCACCATCTGCTGGTAAGCGAGCAAACCGTGCGAAGGAGATCGCATGATGGTGGTCTTCATTCACGAAGACGGATCGCGATCGTTGGCTTTCGTGGGCTTGGGAGCTGTGTGCCTTTGATGCTGTTCACTGACGAGATCGGGTTTGGGTTTAATCCAGATTCACTAAGAACACGCGTTTGGAGAACTCTAAGAGGCGTTCACCGCCTACGGGGCCTTCAGGAGGTTCACTCATACCAAAGCGGGACAATCATGGTGTGGGCAGGAATTCATCTTGGCGGAAGGACCCAGCTCGCTTGGATCCAAGGCAGCATGAGTGCACAAAAATACCACGAGGAGGTAGTAGAGCCTGTTATTGTCTCACACAGAATCCAAATGGGCCCATGTGGATGCGGATACTGCCTTGTATAAAAATGTGTTGTTTAGACAACAGTTGTTAAAATGTGTAGTAATTATAATGGACTCGATTCAAATAGACGAAATAGCTAAACTTTAAAAGTCTAGCCTATCTACCTGAATCGAAACGTGTTTTTATAATATTTATTTACCTTGGTACTTACCCTAACAAATAATCTACATTTGACCTCTGCATGGAAAAAGTTATACATTACATTACAGTACGTTTATGTTTCGGAAAATAAAATAAGAAAACGATGGAGATATGTGATGGATCAATTCACCGTGGAGTTAGGAGATATTACATATTTATATATTTAGACGACTCCGTGGCGCACTGGCTTAGCAATATGAGTGGCTGCGCTGGGGGTCGCGGGTTCGAATCCCGCACGGAACAAGTATTTGTATGGCCTACAGATAATTGTTCCG
Source organism: Parnassius apollo (assembly GCA_907164705.1). Lineage (NCBI taxonomy): Eukaryota > Metazoa > Arthropoda > Insecta > Lepidoptera > Papilionidae > Parnassius > Parnassius apollo. Next base: position 1,121,268 of record CAJQZP010001196.1, read on the forward strand.
GGTCTGGATGTTTGTCCTTGTGCAATTTATGTTTGAAAACTGCCCCCACGATACAGGAGAAAATCCTAGTGTAGGGGTAAGGTTTAATAAAAAGGATTAAAAAAAGATATAAATAACACATTGGTATCTACTAAAAAATCTGCAACAGATTGGTTATTCTGTACAGACTGAGTAGATTCATCATATTCTTCTATAGCTGCTCGGTTGCTTATAAAATAATTAATCGAATTTATACAATAATTATTGGAACCAAAACGCACTCCTTTACTGCGAGTCGTATGAGGAAGCTCGAAGTCACTCAGCGTACGATTTTTTTTGCGCCCGAAGCAAATATGGGCAACCCTCCGGAAAACGGGGAAGGGAGGTGGGGAATGCTCATAGCATACCACGCAGCCGGCTGCGTGGTTATGTGGAGACTTTTACCTACTAAACCCCACCTTTTAGGGACTGGCTTAACGGTCTAACTAGAGATCTCTAAGCCGTATACGAACGCGACCCTCCTTGGCAGAAAGGAGGGCGCAAGCGGCGAAAAGCCGCTTAGACGAGTGCCTTACTAAGGCAGATTAAGGGATGTGTTATGTTTGCTCGGCCTGAGCCGCCAGGCGGCAGTTCAGGTCAGCCGAAAGCTTGTTGGGGGGGGGGGGGTCCGAGAGAGAGTTTCTCGGTCTGCGTACACTATAGCGAGTGTGGATAGGGGCTGCATAGGCAGCTGTCTCACGAATGAGATGATTTGGGTGGGACTCTGAGGCTTTGAAAAATCTCTCAGAGAGTGATTTAAGGAACTGCTGGATTGTTGGGAGCTCTAAGTCTCGGTGTAGGTCGGCATTACGGACATAATAGGGCGAGTTAGTGGCCCTATGACAGAATAGATTTTGAACTATTTGAAGTTCATTTATAGCTTTGGGCTTAGCATGTGCGAAAATGGGGGCCGCGTAGGTCATGACAGGTCGTATGCAGACCTTATATAGGGTTTGCTTGTTGCGGAGGGACATTTTACTGTGTCTGCCCAACATACTGTTGAGCCTACCCATGTAAAATCGTGCGGTGCGAGTAATCTTCTTGATATGGGGTTCTAAAGCGAGCCTTGCATCAAGGGTGACGCCTAAATATTTGGCTGTAGTTTGCCATGGGACAGGGGTTCCTAACATCCTGATTAGCGGAGTGGTGGTGTGACGGCGTCGTTTATATTCGAAGCAAACGGCGGAGCTTTTCTCCGGGTTTACGTCGATACGCCATTTTTGGAACCAAGCTCCTAAGTCGCTTACTGACTTCTGGAGCTTGTTCCGAATCTGTGGCAGTGAGTTGCCTTTAGAGTAAAGGGCTGTGTCATCTGCGAAGAGGGCTAGTTTAACACCATTCAACCGGATAGGGATGTCGTTGGTGAATAGTATATATAGGAGGGGGCAAGCACAGAGCCTTGAGGGACACCGGCTTTGATTTGACGAGTAGAGGATAGCGTGCCTTCGTGTCTAAAGCGAAAGGTACGATCCTTCAGATAAGAGGCTACAAGGCGAACGAGACGGTCTGGGAGGCCTAAGTCGTACAATTTGTAGATAAGGCCCTCGTGCCAGACTCTGAAAAAAAGAATGCCTTGACAATGTCGAAGAAGACCGCGATGGTTTTTTGACGACGAGGATAAAAACCGCTGAGGATATATTCCACTATGTGGTGAACTTGCTGGGGGCAGGAGTGTTTGGCTCGAAACCCGAATTGTTGTCGGATGACAAGAGGGTCGCCGTCTGTGGGAAACAAATGGCGCCTCATGCGCACGAGAATGACTCGTTCGAAAAGTTTGCCCATGGCCTTGAGGAGGCTGATGGGACGGTGATTGGAGGGGAGGTGGTGAGGTTTGCCTGGCTTGGGAATACCAATGACAGTTGCCTCTTTCCAAGAGGTGGGAAAATAGCTGAATTCGAAGCAGGCGTCGAAGATTATGGCCAATAAGGCGATCACCTGCCCCGGAAAGTATTTGAGGGCGTGGTTAGAGATGCCATCCGCACCCGGTGCTTTTTTTGGCTTAAGTCCTTCGATGGTAGATGAAATCTCATCTTTTAACACAGTGATAGGGTCAGAGGCGGTAGGGGGCGAGTTCCGGCGACGGACATCGTCCTCCACTAGTTGGATGTGTATGGGGTCAGTGGGTTGTGAGCTAGGAGAGCATTGAGCGGCGACGCTGTCGGCGAAGCACTCAGCCTTTTCTTCGTCCTCGAAGGCAATAGAGCCGTCGGGACGAGACAGAGGGGGAGTATGCGTTATAGCGTCTATCCGGAGGGCTCTCGCCATCTGGTAGTACGCTGTGTTGGAGGGAGAGATGTTCTCCATGAGATTGCCCCTTTCGAGGTCTCTGTAATCTTGGAGGCAGTAACGGAGTTTGCGTTGAAGGCGGTGGGCCGCGAGTCTATATTCGGGGGTGGGATAGTGTGCATCTCTAAGGAGGGCAGCTTTTTTGGCTTTTAGCAGCTTGCTAATATCTAGGGGAAGACTAGTTTTAGCAACCGGGACAACCTTTTCATTCTCTTTAAGAGAGGATGTTATAAGTGAGGTGAGATTTACGACCGCGGTGTCTATTTTCCCCGTACTGTCGAGGACGTCGGAAGAAAGTGTTATGGGAGGGTCCGGAGAGTCTATAGCCGAGGCTAGAGACTTCTTGAAGCCCTTCCAGTTGGTGTAGGTTTTGGAAGTGGGAGTTGGAGATGGCTGATGGCCAAGAAGGAGGGATACAGGACGGTGGTCGGATCCTAGATCATCGAGAGACTCGATTGCTCTAAGGTTAAAGGAGACTCCTTTAACTAGAGCAAAGTCTAGCACGTCAGGAGCGTAGTTAACATTGTCGGGATAGTGGGTGACAGCGAGGGGGCTGTAGACAGTCAGGTCGAGAGACTGAGTGATATTGAGCAGCACCCTGCCACTACTGGTAGTAGTGCGGCAGGTCCATTCAGTATGCTTGGAGTTAAAGTCTCCAAACATAATGACTGAACCGCCTAATGCAAGGATGGCTTCGAAATCACTCTTAACGGGGAGGGTTCCGCTAGGGATATAGCAAGAGGCTATAATGATTGACTGGTGTCCAGTCATGGCTAATCTAGTGATAGTGGCTTCCATACTGGTAAGCGTCGGAGTGGGTATGTGGGAGCAATGAAGGGACTTTTTGTAATAAATGGCAGTACCGCCGCCTTTGCGGTCGGGTCTGTCATTACGCAGAAGTGAATAATTTTTAATAGAAAGGCCTTTAGAGACCTTGGGGCTGAGGTGGGTCTCCTGAAGGAGGAGGAGGTCGGCTTTGCGATCTTGAAGAAATAGCCTAAGCTCTGGGAGGTTATTTCGCAAACCGCGGATATTGAATGAAACAAGCGACAAACCCTTTGGTTTGATACGACCGTGCGATATTGCGGGAGCAGAGGGCTCCGGCATAGTGTTATTACAAAGACCTTAGTAGGTTGATGTGCTCAGTAAGAGCAAGGAGACGGTCCTGAGAGGACTGATCGGTGCGCAGTTTACGCGTAAGGATAGAGATTTCCTCTATATTGATCGTATTCATAGTGTTATACACTAGGCTTAAATCTTCTACTACAGGGTCTGCCTGTTTTTATGGGTCGGCGGAGGGCCGCGGGATATTTGACGCCTTTGGGAACCAAGGGTTTATTGGAAGCGGCGCAGGCTGGGAGAGCGGAAGGCTCATAAGGGGCCGAGGAGGGCCCTGAGAGGGCCGATAGATGCCCTGTGTGGGCTGAGATGAGCCCTGAGTGGGCTGATTTAGGGGCTGGCCCTGGCGGGGCTTGCGGCTTACAAGAGCCGGGAAGGTTCGGTCATTGACCTGGGGTGGAGCTTTGTGGCTCGGTGGTGGGCGAAGAGCGCGAGGGCAACCTCTAAAATTGGCCGGGTAGCTTGTTTGTCCGCAAAGGACACATGAGGGTGGGGATTCGGTGTTTTTGGGCCGAGGGCACTCTTTCGAGTGATGGGGTTCTAGGCACTTACCGCACCTGGGTGGAGCCGAGCAGTTGGCTGCCGCGTACCCATAGAGTTGGCAGCGGTGGCACTGTGCTGGGTAACCGCGCCGGTGTGGGGCTTCGACCTTTATACGCGACAGGCCGCACACAGTGCGTACCTCGCGAAAGATGGCCTTTGCCTCCGGCACATTAGTGAGAACGAGAAGGGCGAGGTTAAATCTTTCGCCCCTACTGCTGTGCATTTTGTGCACAGCCTCTATGGGGAAGCCTTGGGACTTAAGGTCTTCCAGAATGTCCTCGTATGCGAGTTCATAAGGAACTCCGCGGAGGACTGCCTTAACCTTCCTTTCTTCGGCGAGGGCGCATGTGTGATAGGACACACGCTCGGCCGTGAAGAGACGGGTTATATTCCGGAAGTCTTCTATAGACGCCGGCATGATTTTGATGGCCTCGCCGACATTGGTGGCTTGGTCATATTTGAAACCCTTATCGTAGAGGGTTTTGGATAACTGTGTGAATTTAGCCTTGTCTCTGAGAAAGACAGGGGGCGGGACTTGGTTTTTAACCAATTTTGGAGCGCAGCGGGTTGCTGGCTTGGCGGTAGTGTATTTCGACTGAGAGACTGCAGCGTTTGGTGCTGCGGAAGTAGGAGCAACGGTGGGAGCTGCGGAGGTAGAGGCGGCGGCTAAGGGTGTGCGGGCGGCGGCGGCGGCCGCCGGGGCGGGGGGAGTGCGGGAATTCGCGGCGCGTTTCGGGCAGCGCTTAGATTTCACTAGCGTGAATTGGGCTGAGTCGGTTATCGTTCCTTCGGAGTCGGATGAATCCGAGGAGCCGGTGGAGCTGAGGGCGTCCTTTTTTCGGGAAGAGGAGGTAACGGACGTAGTGTCCGAGTGCTCCATATCGTAGTCGGGGGACGCGGGCGAGTCGGTCTGCGGGGCACGGCGGGCGGGGGGACACATGCCTAAGGGGCAATGAGAGAAAAAGCGTTGACGAGAGCGATCTCGTTGATTTGGATGGGTAGGCCTGTGGCTTGGACACATTGGGTGATCATGGCCATAAGTTGGCTCTCGAAATTGCTCATGTCTATGGCACTAGACATGATTTGGACAGGGGGGGTGACGATTTTAGTCTAAGAATCTAGAGGTCCCTGCTCTGAGAAGAAAAGGGCCTTGGGTGGCAGATGGGGAGGACTGACGCTATATTCTCAGAAGCTGGGGCCCCTATGTTCTGACAAGAACAAGGGCTCGCTCTGAGAAGAGCAAGAACGATCTTCCAAGAACAGTAACAAACAACAAAGTAACAGTATAACAATAAACAATAACAGAACAATTAAAAGTAAAACAACAAACAAAACAATAAAAGCAAAGCGCGCTCAAACCTCCCCGCCGGAGCGTGGGGGCAAGAATGATGCGAAAACAAAGGACCTCACCAACGGCGTCTGCTCGGCCGGTGTTAGCCGGGGGAGAGCGGAGCGCGCGGGCGTGAGTTTGCACTCCGCACGAGGTCGGAGCACGAACTGTATGCACGACCGCACGGGGGGCGGTGCGCAGACGGAACTGGAGCGTACGATGGAAAGGGCTTTGCTTTAAATATTTCTGCGTTATAAAACCCGTAACGTTTCTGCGTTATAAAAATGGATTGATTTTGACGGGACTTTCACTGAGAGACAGCTTATGTTATAAGGAGTTACTAATGCATTATTTTGAAAAAAAGCATTAGGGTTTCGCGCAAATGAATTAAAACCCATGGAATCCAACCGTAATAAATTCCACGCAGATGATGTTGCGGGGAACTGCTAGTATGTTATATATGTAATGGACGCCACACACGGTCAGTTCAACTGATCATTCCAACAGCTCAGTTTTATTTTGAATTGACCGTGTGTGGCGACCATAACAGTTTTTTTTATATAGGATAGGGTGACAAACGAGGACAAACGAGCTGCAGTTATATTAGTAGTATAGTTGTAGCACGAATAGGCCGGCTCAACTGGGGAAGGACCACGCTCTCACCGAATACCAGCGTAAAATAGTTGCTTAATGCTGCTGTGTTTTGTGTGCTGAGTGTAGAGAACCGGAGAGCCTTTTTACTGGAAACGAGGCGTTCCATCTTAGTCCTCACGGGTGACACGCATCTGCATTTTGATTTGTAATCGAGGATAGATGTAGATATCTATCGGCCGCAGCAACCACCACAGGTGGACTGCGTGCTCTTTTGTCACCCTATCCTATAGGTGTATTCATTTCAAAGATGAGAGCCGTGGTGGCTCAGAAGAGCCGTGGTAGCTCAGATGGTTAGCTCTCGCTGTAAATTTCACAGTACGCTAGCAAGCCGGGTTCGATCCCCGCTAGCAATAATGAAATTGTTAATTGCAATTTTAAGTGCTGATCTACCACGTGCTCGGCGGTGAAGAAAGACATTGTAAGGAAACCTGCACGTCTGTGAAATAAGAAAAGAAATATTTCGAAGACATGTGAAGTTCGCCAACACGCATTGGGGCAGCGCGACGGAAACTTCTTTGCCCTAAAACCCTCTGAGAAATAAGGGGATGCCTTTGCCAGCTGTGGGGCGTAAAAAGACTGTAACTTAACTACTAACTTAAGGTGGCACAAGTCGCGGGCTCGAACTCATTGGTGGGTGCGGCCAAAAAGCACGTTGTCTCACCTGGCATCGTGCCCGACAGAGATAGTATCAGTGAAGAGCAGTTAGAACGCACGTCTTGTTCGTACGGCGTTCCGAACCGTTAGAACAAAAACGAAGTTACACGAACACGATGCACACATACATACCACCCTATTCTGTGCCGCTCGACGCTTGCTGAGAAATCAGCAGTACCTACCTACAAACTCGTACTAAATTATTAGACGCTGCGTTATCGCTTTATACTATACCTCTATGGCTCTATAGATACCTAATATAGATTGCTTATTTTATTATGTTTTGTTTTCCCCGGGTGGTCATGCAAATTTTGTTGTATAGTAGGTTGTGGGTATCTAGGTAATAACGGTAGGTAGGTACCTATCCACCGTCCACGCCGCGCAAGTGATTCTCGTCCCACCTGTCCGCGCAGTAACTTTTTTTTACGACCGCGCGAGACTGTCGCAACAAAAACGATTAGTACTGAAAAACTAAATAGGTACCTACCTAACATTCAAATAAAAATATTCGCAAAAAGCTCAACGAATTCAGAATTTAATTATGTTAAAAGAAAATTGGTCAAATAAAAAATAAAGGATGAAAATAAAGCATATGGGAATATAAAAATAAATCGTATTTATTTGTTATTTCGAGTTTTACAAGAAAAGTATAATATTTACTGGAGACAATTATTTTATTATTATAATAGTACATGATATTCCCTCTAAAATGACACCAATATGAATAATATCTTATATCTATATCTACAAATAAATAAAATTGAAGTGTCTGTTTGTAATATTAAAATAACAGATTTTTATTAAATGCATATGAAAGTACTAGTAACAAAAACACAATTTTTAAAATTTTTGTCTGTCTGTCGGTCTGACTGTCTGTCGGTTTGTTCCAGCTAATCTCCGAAAAAGCTGGATCTATTTTGACGGGACTTTCACTGGCAGATAGCTGATGATATAAGGAATAACTTGAACTACTTTTGTTTTAGAAAAAGAATTAGGGTTCCGCGCAAAAAAATTAAAACCCATGAAATCCATATTCCACGTGGGCGAGATCGCGGGGAAAAACTAGTACTCAATATAGATAAATGTATACTTATTTTTATTTATTTATTATTTTAATAAATAAATAAAATAAGTATTAATAATTTCTAGACACATCTCAACAGATATTTCGTTTATAAATTGCTATCAATACTGAAGCATTCTTTTATATTTAGCATCCATTTAACACAAAGCTGATAGGAATACTTTTTAAACAACATAATATAATCAATAAACGATAATCGCGTATAGTGAATTTCGAGGTAAATTATTATATGTAAACGTTTTTGAATCGTCGTAATGAAACATATTTCCTAAAGAAAATATATTTACAATTAATTTGATGTAAAATAACATTAGAAATAACGTACAAAAACAGAAAAATTATCAAATTTTTGATCGAGTTCCTAACCAGTACACAAACAAAAATGGCGAAATGTCATTTTCACATTTTTTTCTATATAGTTATTTGTTACAGAGTACACAGATAAAATTCACTCTCACAGATGACAAATTTCAAACACCACAATCTCTAATTTTTTACTCTGCTATCTTCAGCGCTGTACACGAACGGAACGATGTCGTTGAGAGCCGTGGTAGCTCACATGGTTAGCGCTCGTTATAGGTATCACAGTACGGGAGCAACCCGGGTTCGATCCCCACTGGCACCAATGAAATTGTTGCGTGCTGATTTAGCTATCAGTTGGAAAGTCTGTTTTTCTGGGCCGTTTTGTTTTGTTACACTGACATCTCGCAAGTCACCTAGGGACCTAGGAGGTTGTCGGTTGCTTATTTTTTTTTCTTTAAAATTTTCGTCGGTAAAATAATATATTTATAAAAGTAAAAAAAAAGTAAAGTTACAGCCTATGTACGTCCCACTGCTGGGCACAGGCCTCCTCTAATTTCTGAGAGGGTAGGCAAGGAAATGTCCGCCACGCTGCCTCAATGCGTGTTGACGAACTTCACATTTCTTCGAAATATATATTTTTTAATTTCTCAGACATGCAGACCCGAGTTCTTGAAATTGTTAATTGCAATTGTGCTGATTTACCACGTGCTCGGCGGTGAAGGAAAACATATTGAGGAAACCTGCACGTCTGAGAATATAATTATAATCGAATGTAAATCAAATTGACATAGGTAAGTACAGATAAAATTAGCGGAACATAAATAAAATTTTGAGATCGTTTTTTTTTTCAAAATTTTATTTATGTATTCCTCTATTTTTGTCTGTGCTTATATCAATTTGATTTAATCCAAAGTTCAAGCAGGGGTCAATGTAGCGTCGTAATTTAGAGCGCAGGTATAGCTATAGTCATACGAACGTCACAGGCCGCAGCTGACTGAGTCGAATAAAACTAGAATAAGCGCGCGTCACCGCGCATGCATGTGTGTGTAAGTGTCGTCCTCCCGCACCGCACCGAGGGAAACATTATTCAGTGAGATGCACGATAATTCATATAAACACGCGCGCGTAAAAAAATACGAAAAGGCCTTTGGAAGGAGGGGGGTTTTATGAAAAAACCACTGCATGAATCAATTACCAATAAAATTTATTGAATTCTTCGATAATTGAGCTGTGTCGGTACCGACTTTGTTTTCGAAATTTTACACTGCTTTTATTACTAATTTACGCCCAAAGTTGTGTTAAAATTGGCAATAAAAACGAATATTTGGTAGCTTGTAACTTTTTAATGACTTTTTATTTTACTGTTTCGGTACAGACAAAATTAATAATGAGACAAAACGATATCATGTTTAACTTTGGATGTACACTGTCAAACAGCGGAGTAAAACCCCTCCGAAATTTCTATGGAAATAATGTCGACTAGAGTCACCTTAAGTATTCATTTCGACGATGAGAGAGCCCTGGTAGCTCAAATTGTTAGCTCTCGCGTTAAATTTCACGGTACGCTAGCACACCGGGTTCAATCCAAGCCGGCATCAATGAAATTATTAATTGCAATTTTAAGTGCTGATTTACCTCTTGCTCGGCGGTGAAGGAAAACATCATCAGGAAGTCTGACTGTCTGAGAAATAAAAAAAATATTTCCAAGGCATGTGCAGTTCGCCAACACTCATATGGGCAGCGCGGCGAACACTTCTTTGCCCTAAAACCTTTTCAGAAGTGAGGGAAGGCCCAGCAGTGGGACGGAAATAGACTGTGTAACTTAACTAACTTAACAATTTCGGCGATGATAGTCTGAAATAATTAGCTGAACAAATTATAGCTAGGCAACAATAAAAACTAAATGGATGGATGGACTTAAGTATAAAATTGAATAAATATATAACATAGGTACTCATTTCTTTAAAAGGCTCCTGGTACTTGTTGGATTTACTGTATCTACAGTACAATTCATTTACGAATGGTACTGTAGGTAGCAGCAATCTTGCTCTAGATTGAAACATAACGCAACGTTACACGATTTGCAAAGTACATACAGATAAAATGTACACTAAAAAAAACAATATAAGAAATATGTGTCTGAGGTGACCTTAAAAATCACAACCTGTTCATATTAAATTAAAAAAATAAAAATTTCAAATATTAAATAATATTAAAAAATATTTAAATAAAAATATTAAAAAGCATATTATGTAATTATACTTTCTAATTTTCTGATTTAATAAATTGTTTAAAAAAGTCCGAAGTCTTGTGTTAACATACATGACATATCCAAATGCCACATTAAATTTTTCATAAATTATCGAATAATCGTGGAGTCAACCAAGCTCCATTTCTCTGCTCGAGGGCGCTAGATTCTTTACCATTCTAACCATTCAACCGAATTTGAACTTGATGGAATATGGAAAACTTTAGTTCCTTTTTTCGCCACCCGCAAAACAGAGAACTAGAATTCACTACTGCGGACGTCTCAAAAATGGACACTATTGCACCTATTGCGTATTTACATTAAAATTTTGAAAATATTGCACTTTATCCTCATTTTAATGTACTAAAACTGTGAAAGATGAACAATTACACATATTTTAACACAAAACTGACAGTAAAAACTAAAATTTTACGTACATTTCAAGTCAACCTTCCTCAACCAGCATGTTAGTTCTAAGATAGCAGTTTGCTTCATACATATTAAAAACGATTTTACACGTACTTAATAAGATAAAACACAAAATGAGATTACAAATAAGAAGGGTACTTACCCAGGCACTGTTTTAACACAATTCACCACACAATAAATATAAATTAATACAAAATAATTACAAACAACTTCGTTGTTAGCGCGCGTCAATCACACTAATGGCTGACTCAAGGAACGGACGACATTTAAGAATGATTTAAATAAAATATACTACTAAAGTGTATAAGCTGTGGGGTTTTTATGCTAGCCTTTTTTATCTTGTACACATATGGTAGAATGAGTTAGAAATAGCGCATAATGATTTGTTTCTTCATTAAAAGAGCGGGTAAAAAATGTCTAACACTTGGACGCCCGCAGTCAACGGAGATATTTTCGTGTCCAAGTCTTGGACATCCGCTGTTGAGAGGTTAAGCTAGTTAGCTGCGACATCTATATGATGATACATTGGCCTCTTTTAACTTCTTCCAATAATTCTTATATTATTTATTCTCAATCAGATTTATGCTGCTTCATCTATGCTTAACTTATAATTTCCTTGTATTATCTCATTCACTTTTAATTAAAAATATGCAACAAACATGTATAATCCTAAAAATAAGTGTAAATCCTACGATTATACTATCAATCGTAAGAGGCAACTAAGGGAAACAAACAAACCAGAAAATATACAAAAGCGTTTTTCTAATAACAACTATAAAATAAAAAAGTGTGGCGACCAACCTTCCTGCTATATATATATATATATATATACATCCTATTCGATTCTATTCTACCACTTTTCACCCTATGAGGGTCAAAAAGGCGACAAAAGGAAATAAAATAGCAGATATGCAAGAGTGTGTTATTAATAACACCAAGAAATTAAAAAAAAAACTGCAATAGCCCAACCGTCTGTCATATATTCTATTCTACATACTACTTTTGATCCAGGTCTTGAAAAAAATATGCAATTAAAAACATAACTTGTAAAAAAAACCAAGTCTCGCAACTCAGTTCTTCTACCGTAAAAAGTTGTGAGATCCATGTGTATTACATGAAACCACAATGTATCTCACAAGTAATACGTATTATATTAAATTAGATGGCTTAATGCGATTGCCAAGTCAATCTATATATTTAAAATATAAAAGACTTTTAAAATTGATATGGTCACTATAAAATGTTGTTAGGTTAGGTAATTACGTAATAACTTAAAAAAGAAGGACCCTTAAGTAGGAACTGAATAAATTAACCGACTTGGTATTAAATGGATCTCACAACTTTTTACGGTAGAAGAACTGAGTTGCGAGACTGGTTTTTTTTACAAGTTATGTTTTTAATTGCATCTCATTTCTTTTTTGTATATAAGATAGTCTTAATTTTTTTACCTTTCCAGTACCTTCTACTTCTTGAGTACCAACAACGTACCTATGTACACCTGTAATACATATACAAGTACACTGGTTCATTCACTGCAAATGTAACTTTGTAATTCTATATATTTATAAGGGATTACAAAGTTATTTATGCAGTTAGTGTATCTAGAAAACTGGACAGAAATTAACAAATGTTTTAGTTTTTCCTTGATTTATACTCTAAACACTAATTGCATTCTAAATTTGAAGCTTCTATGTCTGCTAGAAGTGCCTTAGAGTTTTGATGATCGGTCAGTCAGTGAGTGACAAAATTAAGAAAGTTTAACTGGTTACAATTCTTAAACTGCTGGTTCAAATTGAATGAAATTTGAAATATACCATATCTATACAATGCTTAATGATTTCTTATATTTACGCGAACACTACACATTGAAATAATACCAGTTTTTACGGAATTTATCGCGTATATTTTAACTTTTTAAATACCCGACGTTTCGAACGCTTTACAGCACTCATGGTCACGGGCAGGACTGAGATGTTCAACGTCCATATGTCATAGTTAACCGCGGTTACCATAGATTAAAATTTAACTTTTGTTCCGATCTATGCAGTATGAACTTATGGTATCTTGAAGTCTTGCAGTTGTATGCTTGGGTTGGGATTTAATTTTATTTATTATAGGATCCCAAGCAGATGGTAGCACCCAGCCATCTTCTCTATTGAAATTAGGATGTTTTTTGATTTCAATAGCCTCGCGAATCATCCTTGGAAGGAATCGGTGTTCTTTAGCGAGGATCTGTGGTCTATCAAATCTGATGTAGTGACGGGGGCGATCCTGTACGTGTTCACAGACTGCAGACTTCCCGAAACGTCGGGTATTTAAAAAGTTAAAATATACGCGATAAATTCCGTAAAAACTAGTATTATTTCAATATACAATGCTTACTTGGTTACTGAAAATTCAGGCTTCTAGTTTTATTGACCACGAAGTTATAGGGGGTCGAAAATGACCTGAATTGCTTCGAGAAAAGATGGTACGGCCGTGCCGCTTTTTTGCTCGACTTGGCGGGGGCACTGCCGTGCCCCCAGATCGTCCACGTGCGCATTACAAATAATATTAACTATCATCTATCATGTCAAATTGAGGATTTCCGTCACTTTCATCATCCATGATTAATGATCATAGACCCTGCAAAACTTTAAAATGTTATACATTTTCAATAACTTTATCTTTCAATTCGCCCTTAGACCTAGAAAATAAGTTATATTCGAATTTCAAAGTAACACGATGGGTAATTTGAATATAGCAATAAACATGAAAGCTTGATTGCTATTTTGTGAAGCCAGGCGTCAACGAATATATTTATATCATTATCAGCTTTTAAACAGTTGCGAGATTGAATAGATAAAGAGATAAATAAATACTCTTAGGTGATAGGCTTTAGGACTCTTTTTTATCTAGAAATCTATCTGGGTAAATACCACTCTCATACCTATTTTCGCCGCTAAACAGAAGTGACGTATGATCTACTGAGTTGAAGGTTTTTTAAGGCTTTCTCATTTAATGAGAAGTGCACAACCGAGCAGTACACAGCAGTTGAATCTTAAGTAAAACTATTGAAAACAGTATAATACAGGATATAAAAAGTTATATGTTATTCCAGAGATGTAACCGTACTTGTAAACCTTAATTAACCTTAATTTGTTTAAAATTTTTAATTGATATCTATGTGTATGTGCTACCAACATGCTAGTATGGTATATGAAGACCTAAATTCGGTCTGGAGGACATTATTATCCCTCACGGTCTTTACAGCCCACGAGCTATTGCCGCGGGGTATAATATGTGCCTTGCCGCGAACTTTGTAAAGGCTGCGAGCCTATATATACCTAAAGTTTAACTTTGCGGATTAGCTTTTCTGTTACATTAAAATAAAAGGCTACTTTCTTATTTTTGTGAAATATTTAAATACTTATTTTACTTTTAAAAATTTGAGAAAGTTAAAAGGCAGCGCAATGTGAGAAACAGAGTCAAGTTGATGAATGTATGGAAAATTATAAATAAACCCTCAAGAAATAAGGGAGAGATAGAATAAATACATATCCAGAAAAACCAGTTTACAGAATATATTGACTTACAGGGAAAGACAAAGCTCTTACAGAATACCAAAGTAAAATAGCGTATTGTTGTGTTTCGTATGGTGAATGTAGAGGAACCGAAGGCCCTTTTCACAGGATACGACGCACTCCGTATTAGTCCTTTGGGATGATAATGCAGGTGCATCCACGTTAACAAACACTTTAAAAACATTGCTTTATACTTACTTATTATATTTGTTGCATAATTTATAATACCTACTCTTAGATTAAATTTTGATTCTTAAATTTTTTTAATGTTTTTATGTTAATATTATAATTACTTTTGAATATGACTAATTAATTAAAGACTAATTAATATAAAATATAATACAATTATATCAATGCTTGAACCGCTGTTTATTTTAACATTTGCAAGTCACACCTACATAATTTATGATTTTCTCTCACCTGTATCCTAAGCTTTATTATTTACCATGTGTTACCGTCATTCTCGTGTTATCTTTAATTCACGAATGTTATTGTATCGGCAACCATATCTAAGCGCTATACAGTTTATGACACACAACATTGTTACAGTGGTAGAGCCACGCCGCAATTATATTATGGTCTCAGCACGAATGGGTCGGCTCAACCGGGGTTTTGGTCTTTTTTTTTTCGACAATTCCACGCTCGTGGAATACCAGCGTAAAATATTAGCCTAATGCTGCTGTATTAAATATGGTGAGTTTTGAAGAACCGTAGACCCTTTTTACTGGAAAATTCCATCTCGGTCCTCGGGGGTGGCAACGCATCTGTATTTGATTCTAAATTGAGGATAAATGTAGATGTTTATCAGTATCAGTAGCGGAGGCAGTATGTCTACTGCCTCCGGCCATTTATGAGTAAGGTAACCCAAAAGATCACCAGCCGAGCGACCGCGACGAAAACCGTACTGGCGGTCACTATCAGCTGGTGATCTTCAAGGTACCGCATGAGCTGGCTGTTAATAATGGATTCCATTATTTTAGAGAACAAGGAGGTGATGGCGGTAGGCCTATAGTTGGACGGATCAGAGCTGTTACCTTTTTTAGGGATCGGGTGCACGAGGGCTGTCTTCCATGATTTCGGGACTACGCCGAAGGAGTAGGAGTACCGGAAAAGACGCGTTAGGACCAGTGCCAACTCCGGAGCACACGTCTTCAGCACAATAGGAGGGACGCCATCTGGCCCACTCGACTTGTTGATATCCAGGGAGAGGTATGCTCTGCGCACTGATCGTTGGGTAAACAGGACATCCTGCATGGAGAACTCACTCCGTGGGATTGTTGGCGGAGTGTTCCCCCCGTCATCAAGAGTCGAGTTGGATGCAAAGAGAGGGCCCAGCAGATCGGCTTTGTCCTTTGCGGCATGGGCTAGTAAGTCGCCCTCCCTGAGCAGAGATGGGAGAGATGGCTGACAGAAGTTCCCTTGAACAGCCTTGGCGAGAGACCAGAATGCACGTGTTCCCGAAGGAAGACGAACTAGTTTCTCGCCAATTCTGCCGATGTGCTCAGACTTTGTTTTGACAATGACACTTTTGAAAGACCAGGAGGAAGAATTGTACTTCTTTTTAAGGGCTCTGGTGTTTGCATTCTGAGACGTCGAAGCGCCAGTCCAGGCCTGGTAGCACTCCTGCTTATTACACAGTGCAATTTTGCAGGAGCGACCAAACCAATGCTGGGTTTTGCCTCCGATAGGTACTACAGATAATGGAATAAAAAGTTCCATTCCCTGTAGTACCACATCAGCGACAGAATCAGCAACAACGCTGGGATCATTCGGCGAGAAGCAAACCCGCCCCCAATGGTAGGATGCAAAAAAGATCGCATCCCGTCCCAGTCTGCTGACCTATAGTACCAAACACGGCGGCAACCTGCAGTACGCAACCGCGATGAGTGGGTTAGTGGCAATGTACTCCGAATCAGACAATTGTCCAAAGAGCCTAGAAGGGCATCGACGGAGACCTGATATCCGTCCGGATGAGAGGTCAGCAGAAGGTCCAATAGGGAAGGTACATGATCTTCCACATCTGGGATCTGCGAAGGCGTGGTAATCAGTTGTGTCAGATCATATGCCAAAGCAAAGTCATAAACAGATCTACCAGCATGATCGGTTAAACGAGAACCAAGCTATTCAGCGTGGTGGGCGTTAAAATCACGATCAGTATCACGATCTCTGCGGATGGGATCTGTTGTAGCACGGAGTCTGTAGCTATCTGGATATAGCTATAGGCCTATAGAGGCACCCGTAGACGTGAGAATGGTCGTCGCTGTCTACGAGCAGCCATAAGATGGACAAGTCCGTACCTTCAAGGCTGCCGAGGCGTCGGAAACAGATATCCTCTCTAACATACACGCGAACTCCACACCGGGGCACAAAAGAGTGTTCTAATTTGTACCCAGGAGAAATACGAAGCATCAGCTGGAGAGGACACCTGTGTCTCGGTTAGAAAGAGCAAGGCCAGCTTCGTCGTTTCCAGATAGAAGTGGACGACGTTAAGGTTTGAATGAAGTCCCCTGATGTTGCAGAAACTCACGGATATCGTGGCAGGGGGCACCTTTGACTTATTGCTCCGTTTCCCCCGAGCAGTTTCAGTCTCGAGCAGAATTTCGCCCCCCCCCCCCCCCCCTCTCCCCCCAGAATACAAGGGGCAGCCTGAGCACCCACGCTCAGGATTGGAGTAGCTTGGTTGTTGATGCTCTCAGCGGGGGATTCTCCAGGGATGCTGGTACCCTCCTGGGGTAGTCTTGCATTTAGTTGTGTGTATTATATAGCAGGCAGGTTGGCCGCCACACTTTTTTATTTCATAGTTGTTATTAGAAAAACGCTGTTGTATATTTTCTGGTTTGTTTATAAATCTCCCTCAGTTGCCTCTTACGACACGGTAGTGAATATTCTTACACCTCCACTATTTGCTCGGATCTGAAATTAACTGATACTGTAATCGTAGGATTTAAACTTATTTTAGAATTATATATGTTTGTTGTACATTTTTTATGAATAGTGAACGAGATAATACAACGAAGATGATACAATGACATAATACAAGGAAATTATAAATTAAGCATTGATGAAGCAGCATAAATGTGATTAAGAATATTAAACATTATACATTTTCAATAAATTTATCTTAAAATTTGCCCTTAGACCTAGAAAATAAGTTATTAATGTTTATTAATGATCATAGACCCTGCAAAACTTTAAAATATTGTACATTTTCAATAACTTTATCTTTAAAATCGCTATTAGACCTAGAATATAAGTTATATTCAAACTTCAAAGGAATACTTTGGGTAATTTGAATATAGCAATAAACATGAAAGCTTAATTGCCATTTTACGATGCCAGGCGTCAACTAATATATTTATATCATTATCAGCTTTAAAACAGTTGCGAGATAGCAAGTTAGAGTAGATGCAAATAAATACTTTTAGGTGGAAAGCTTTAGGACTCTTTTTTATCTAGGAATCCGTTGGGTTAAATTCCACCCTCATACCTATTTTCGCTGCTAAACAGAAGTGACGTATGATCTACTGAGTTGAAGGCCCTTTTAAACCAGATGTGCTCAACCAAGCAGTGCACAGAAATTTAATCTTCGGTAAAACTAATGAAAACAGTATAATACAGGCCATAAAAAGTTATATTGTTATTCCAGAGATGTAACCGTACTTGTAACCTTATTTGTTTAAAATATTAATCGATATTTGATGTGTATGTGGCACCAACAGGTTAGTATGGTCCGTGAAGACCTAAATTCGGTCTAGAGGACATTATTATGCCTCATGGTATTTACAGGCCGCGAGCTGTTGCCGCGGGCTATAATATGTAAATCCCGCGACTTTTGTAAAGGCTGCGAGCTGTAGTTTACAATATAGTCGGCTCTTACAACACCCACGGGTTTAAACGAGGTGGTGGATCATTTGCACCGCACGCTAAGCACCGCTAAGCACACATTTTCAAAGGTGGAAGTTGTTTTGTAATAAACTAACGAGCTGCCCTTGCTTCGCACGGGTGATATCTGGATTCTAAAACAGAGCCACCTACCGGATCCAATTATGCCTACAACCTTCGCGCAAGTGCAAGCAATATGTTGACAAAGATTTACCGCAATCTGATGAACAGTATGACCTCAATTAAAATACGAACAAACAAATATCATTTTTTATAATACACTTGAATATATATGATGAAAAACAAGCACCCTGTCCACCTGATGATGATGATGGTAATTGGATGCTGTGAGCCTATAGACATCTAAGGTAAAAGCAGAATAGTTGCCTCCGACGGATACATGCCCCGGTTTCGAATACATTATGTTAGGAATATAAATTGTGTTAACACTTGACTACAATAACAAGTGACCGCCTGCAGACCTTAGTACCTGTAAGCCATCGGAATAGGTATATGTAAGTGTTTTGTGTTTGTGATCGAAAATCTTCCACGGCGAAACTTTGACAGGCGTTGAAATTATTTTAGTAAGTAATTTTAATTAAATTTTTTATAACTAATGTGTTTTCAGTCAACTTTTTGTTTCCTTGCATGCATTAGTTTAAATTAGATTGTTTATTCTGTTTTATTGCTTAATAGTTTTTATTTATTTTGTTAATAAAAATGGCAAGTAACCGCATCAAAAAGGATAGTCGCCCTACTTACTATCACAGATTGTTGCCCCTAGTGTGACTATCAATTCTTTAACGAGTAGATTTTTCTTCTTTTCTTGTTTTTTTTTCATTTACTGTTACTATAGCTTGGTTTAAACAAAACAATTTCTTAACTGTTTCATATATTCATTCTAAGTGAGCAAAATGTCTTGCAAGTATAAGCGAAAACCAGGCGTCAGTCATTAGAAAAAAACTTAGCACTTGCGTTCGAAGAATTGGATAAAAAATAAAAAGGTATCAATGAAATATCTTCTGAATGAAATGTCTTCAAGCCTTTTAAATCTTTTTCAAAACTGTTTAGCCTTTGGAGAAAGCGACATTAAAAATTACATCGTTGAAGATACTGAACTATCATTGGCATCGTTAAATATCTTTAAATGAACCACAGAGCCATAATCTTGACAAAGAAACACCGTCTAAATTTATGCATCAATCATCTCCTATACCAAGAATACCGTTGAGCATGACTAAAAGGCTGAACAAACCGCAGAAATTTTAAACTTTAACAATAAAATTGTCCAAAAGAAGAGTAAAATAGAGAAAATAAGGAAAAACAAATAAAATTACGGAAATAATTTTAAGACAGTAAAAATTAAGCCAGCTGGTAACAAGAAAAGCACTGAGAAGAAAAAAGGGCAACCGCAAAAAAAAAAAAGAACAAAAAATCCAATAAATCTGACCAAATAATCTGGTTGCACAAACGCGGTTTGTTAAATGTGTTGGCCGACGTAACCTCACTTCCCTTCCTTCCCCGCACCAGTCGGCCTAGTGTGGGACCTAGATACAGGTGAACACATCTTTGGCCCTTCCATGGGAGGCGCGCTTCGCCAAGTGGAAGTGGAAGATGGTGAAAGCTGTAAAAAGACGTGCGGTGCCAAGGTTTGCCCAGTGCAATACAATTTTTGTCAAGTCACTTTCGAGCAACCAAAATCAAAATCAGATTGGATTGAATGTGAGATTCGTCGGATGTGGTTGCATGAAACATGTACTATGTTCAAAAGCATGAGATTTGGAAAGTTGAAAGCTCCAGCTTTGGTAACAATTAATGTTAATGCCAAAGTTGATTACCGTATTATTCTATTGTTGAGATAAATGCTACTCTTATATAACTTTAAGTTTTAATAATATGTTTATATTTTAAAACATTAAAACTGAAAATATTTTATAACCTTAATTAATTTTTTAAGTTGTACTTTATAAAAGATCTCAGTAAATTAGAAATACTGATAAATAAATAATAAAGATTACTTTAATTAATACAAATTTGTTTCCATCCAAAAAATATATCGAGGTGACTATCCCCGCACGAGGCAAGTATATCCCGAAGCATTTTCTACTATCGATTGGATAGTGGATACCCCTATTACCAGCCTTCAATTTAAACTTTAAAAATTCCTGTTACTAACCTGTTTTAATCGATAGTATATTTATCAAAAAATGTGGTGAACGTTTATTTACAATTACGAGAACAATTTTAAAACGACGCTAAGCACAAAAAGGTGTTATGGCTCCAATTCCAGCCACCCTGACAGAATTTTGTGTACCTAATGCCAGCATAGCCTACGATTGTGCCTTATGAGTTTTTGCTAGGTGTATCTTATTGTTGGTAGGTTTTAGAAGCACATTAAGGGGATAGAGTGTCAGCTCAAATTCTAATTTCGTCCCCACTTGCCCGCGCGTCGTATGCTATGTACCGACATGTTTGTAATTACTAATACTGTAAGTAGAAAGGTCGTTAGACACTCATTTCATTAGGTTTATCATATTTATGCCTGTTTCTTAACGCCAGCCAGTCGTTTCTTATTTTTATTACGGTTATTTCGCATTTTAATTTTACGTCGTCCTGTTGCGTAATGTTATATTCTGATCGTAAGCGACACAACCTCCCCATTCAAAGGCCGAAGCGAAGTGACCATAGATAAATAAATATGTAGGAAGTGACCGCTGACTGACCGTGCGGCAGGAATCACGCTTCAAAAGGCCGATAGTTTAGGTAATTTCTTTTTACAGTGAAAATAATGGTATTTTAAAAAAAGTAAATAACATAAGCACTGCTTTATAGTTAGTTCAGTTAGTATGCAAAGTTTCATGATCTTATTTAAAGTATTTTATAAATAACAGCGGTTTATTGTTTATTTTGGAGGTAACTTTGGATTTCTTTTCCATCGAGAAAATTTTACGAAATCGTGTTTTCGTCTAACATAATCCTTAACGTTAATCCTCAACTTTACCATATATTTATTTCAAAATTAATGCTGCAATATTTTCGGCATAAAGAAGGATCTTGCTAAGCCATTTGAGATTATATTTCCCCTTAATAAACCCTTTCAGAATTGAGCGGAGGCCTGTGCCCAGCAGTGGGACGTATATAGTCTGTAACTTTACTTTACTTTACTTTACTTAATAAACTCGTAACAACTTTTAATTTTGAATCATGTATGTCACAAGCATGAAATACGTATTAATGCAGACGACAACAATTATTTTATTTTAACGTTTTTTACTTACCTTACTGTGTTTTAGTTTTGATCTTTCTTTTAAAACTAAACAATTAATTAAAGCAAAGTATGAAAAAAATGAAGCACATCGATTTCTAATAATTTAATCATGCAAGTTTTCGAATCATCATCATTACAGCCCTTTACAAGTTCGCTACTGAACATCCTCCTCTACAGACTGCCGCAAAGCGTGTTGCTGATCCACTTTCCTTGTCATGAGTTTTTCATTTATGTTCCAAGTTATAATTAGTCTTAGGTACTAAGTCATGGTTAATTATATTTATTGTTTGTTTTTTGTATTTTTCAAAAATTATTAAATTACCAAACAGTTACGAGGTGTTTTTTATATACATCGAATGTCTGATAGAAAAGCAATTACCAAGTACATCTTTTGCTAAACTTTAAAATCAAAACCTAATTTTAAAACATAGACGAATCGATTATAACTCCTTTAGCTTTTAAACAAATTAAGGTCGTTCATGTAAGGGATAAATAAAGCTAAATAAATAAATAAAATTCCGGTTTATGGCCCTGAGCCCCGGTTTATATTACATGGTTGAAATAAAATACTTCTTATTTACGTAAAACCAAATATCAGCCTGACTGGTGAGATTATGCACTTCATATATTTCGTATATCTGTTTACTGCCCCATTAATTTCCACCAAAATAAAATAAAAAACTTGTAAATTTAAAGAAAAATGACTGCATTACTATATCTATAATTATATTTACGCGAATCAAAAAGACAGGAGAATATCCTAGTGTGAAGGTAACGTTTAAAAAAGCTATAGATGACCTAATGTTAAATAAACTTAGTTGTATAATTTTTTTATAAATGATGAATTTGTCCTCACATTGGCCTGAATCGAAGAAAACTGAACGACCTTCCAACGTGTGGACGCCATCACAAACTCTTGGCCAATATCTTTGCCACTACATTCGCCACTATGTTGGCCAACGTGTAGAGCCGCCATAATGGACAAAAAACAACGACTTGTGATTAATATATACATATATACGTAAATACACGAACATTCTATCCTACCCAGAGAGATAGGTAGTGACTACGGACTTCCATTTCACTCGAGAAGAAATACCAAATCAAGAGTAGGTATCCTTAATCGACGAGCATGTATGCGTTGGTATATGGATGTGGAGGAGGAGAGAGTCTAGAGTTGTCTAATTGAAAAAACAACTTTCTCCTCTATTTATACGGTATTTGAAAAGGACGAAGAGAGAACGAAATGTGAAATATGGGTAAATCAGGAATGTCTAGAACAGGTAAATGAAATTGTATACTTGGGGAGTGCTTTCAGCCGAGATGGAAGATGTGATTTAGATGTGGATAGGCGTGTCGCTGCCGGAAACAAAGTCAATGGTGCCCTGAATGCATTAGTAAAAAGGCAAGGCGTGGTGAAGAGTGCTTTGTTATATGGCAGCGAAACCTGGGTATGCCAGAAGAAGCATAAAAGCAAGTTGAATGCAGTGGAGATGCGATCTCTACGTAAAATGTGTGGCGTTACATTAGCCGACCGAAAGCGAAACGAAGAGATTCGCAATATGGCAGGATTGAAAGATGACCTTATCACAAAAATTGATAGGGGCGTACTCCAATGGTTTGGGCACGTTGAACGAATGAGTGAAGACCGAATGGTGAAGAAAATATATAGAGCGAAAGTAAATATTAAAAGGTGTCGAGGTAGACCGAGACTAACTTTCGAAAACCATGTGAACAAATTGCTCGAAGAGGGGATGGTCAAGAGTACTCGGATACCTAGACGTGCATGTATGAAGAAGTTAATGAACCTGAAGGAAGCGAAAGAGGTATGTAAGGATCGTGACACTTGGCGATTTGTTCTCTCTGGCTACCCCGTTAGGGATTGTGCGTGAAGATAAGTAAGTAAGTAAAGTAACTTTCTCCTCTAATATTTATGGACAAGTAAATGTTTTACAGCTTATCCAACTGCAGAAAAGTTTAGGGTTCCGTTATATAACTAAAACTATTTTTATTAAAAACATATTCAAACTACGAGACTGTAAAAGAAACAGTACTATCATCAACAGAGAATCAAAATTCAATTTGCCGACAGCGTTCATTATAGCAGAATCACTAAAGGACCTTGACACTATGCTCAACGGCCTCAGTACTCAGTAGTGTTTTCGAACAGCCTACCCGTTCTTAGTACGAATATTGACAAGACAAAAATCATGTCTCACACCAAGTCTATGTTACAACTACGAGTATATAGTCAGTTGTTGGAAACAATACGCTCGAAGTTGTTGACAAAATGTAGGATTAGGTAAGCGAGACTTCGACCAAGAGGTTAACCGAGGAAACTAATTGGGCTAAGTAGTGTACGGGAAATTGTGACAAAACTTCTTGTCCAATTTACCTCTGAGTCTTAACACAAAAGTGTATAACTAGTGATGAGTTACGGAACCGAAACGTAGTCCTTTACTGCTAGTCGTATGAGGAAGCTCGAAGTCGACTACTACTGTCAAGTTAATCCAAGCATAAGCCAGGCTTAGTTCAATGCTTAACAAGAAACTTCGGTATCCGTATGTGGGAAATGACAATTCTAAGCCTAAATAAGATGATTTCTGGGTACGATTCAAAACAAACTCGAAAAACACATTATTGTTAAATTCATATCATGCATTGATTTAAAGCAATAACGTATAAGTAAAGTAAGTCCTTTATGTGATGCAACGATCAACTTTTTCGCCCATTAGATAAATTAACGAAAAAATTAGAGAACTTTGATTAACATATTAGAGACAAAGTTTCATTTCTGTATATTGTTGTAATATTAGTTAAATAAGAAAATCACTCTAGGTTACTCCTGGAGTTGCTTCTCCTAGTTTCAACATTTGCACCATAGTAATAAAAAATTTAATTTTTAATAAACATTATCATGCTCTTACAACCCTTGCATTTAAATATAAAACTTCCAGGCAATGTACCGATATTTATCTAGTCAACCTATTTTAATACATGAGAAGTGATCGAAAACTCTTATTCGTGTTTGAATGAATTTAGCTATTTTTTTGGCTAAAAGTCTCTTTCTTAGCCGCCTAACATCCGGTCCGTCTCTATTATTTTCTTTCTATTATTCTCTATCATTTGGTCACTGTCTGCCTCATAACATAACCATAATGCTTTTTACCTTTTTTGGAGTTGAGAGTTTTATTTTCTAACGTTGTTAGCATTATTAGTATTATTTTTAATAATTTGGAAACTAAGTATACTTTTTATAATGATATATTTTCGCCTTATTGGGTCAAACTTACACAAAACCTAAATCAATATTCAGCATTATCCTAAATATATAGATCCAGTGTTTTATTGCCACCTATGAATAGCAACCGCATCGGAGCAGCGCTATACTTTTATCTGATTAATGGAACTTGAATATGAATACAGACGTCCAAATGGGGTAATCAGTATGAATAAAAATCAATGAAACCTATACTTTTGATAACGCCTGATGAAAAATATAAGCAATGTATCACTCTAGTAATGTTGCAGATAAATATATCTAACAATTATTACTTTTAAGTAAATAACGAAATCTCTTGTTGTCAATCCATAGATGCTACGCTAGGCAGGCGGTTGGCAACTGCAATTATCACTAGATTTTTTCAATGAATAGCAATAATCTGCGCAACAGTACTTTCCTCTAAAACACTAAAGCATGCCCGAACACGGCACACAACAGTCCCGTTCATCTTCTTCTTCAATTATTTGTGGTTTTTGCAGAGAATATGCGACGGCTGATCATGAGGTCCTGGGTTGGAATCCTGGGTCGGGCCAAAAAATCACATATTTAGCCTATCCATCAAGATATATTCAGTAGCTGCCCGGAGTCAGGCAGTTGGTGGTGTCCCACCCCCGGGCCTCGGAAAGCACGGACTGATAAGAGTGCATCTGTGTATGCATACACATGGACATAACCCTGTCTTGCGCCCATGGCTAGTTTCATTTGAGGCTGGCCACCGTAACCAAAGTTCGATCTGAAGGACGTTATTATTAGTATATATTGGTACTGTATTGGTACTGTTTTGGAACTGTAACCGCGGGAAAAAAGAGGACTGGTTCTTTTTTCGTCCAACGGCTAAGTAGACATTCGGCGAAGAAATACAGCCAAAGTTATTAGGATTAGGTCACAATAATAAATAAATCTAAATGATAAGGCAATATTATTTAGATTTCTGTGGACTAAGTATACCGCTGGAAGTAGAACTGTTGGATAATTTTATTTTTTAGTTATTTTTATAATAATAATAATATAATGTTTGTGCTCATGAGATTTAATATATATTTCAAATTTCAATATTCGTAGATGTTTCTTTTTTTAGGTTTTTGAGCTATTTGAAATTAGTTATAAAATTATAAATATATTATTTACAAAAAAAAATTACCTTTTATAATACCCCATAATAAGCGGCGTTTCTTTTCTTTTCAATTTAAATGAAATAACCCTTGAACTATAGCCTATTTAATAAAAGATAATCACTGTAAATGGTTCGGCCGAGGAATCAGTAAACATATTATATAAAAAATATTTGCATTGAATACAGAATCTCCTTCTTTTTTGAAGTCGGTTAACACACGAGTACGCTTTTTACGATTATTTCAGACTAATGTACTGAAATAATCGCCGTAACAGACGGGTGACTTATTAAGTGTTGTTTTTTTAAGTGCGAGCCACTAATTCCACAAAAACGAAAAGGTAAGAAGCCTCCAAGCACTCTTTTTGGCGTGGTAGAGCCATGCTGCAGCTATATTAGTAGTATAGTTGTAGCACGAATGGGGCCCTCCTACGCGGGCCCCGTCTTTGCCCACGCAAACCCTAATATTATTAATGAACTCCAAATAGTTCAAAACCTTTTCTGTCGTCGAGCTGCGAACGCACCTTGGTATGTCCGTAATGCCGACCTTCATCGGGACTTAGAGCTCCCAACAATTCAACAACTTCTTAAAAAACTCTCTGAGAACTTCTTCAAAGCCTCAGAGTCGCACCCAAACCAATTAATTCGTGAGGCAGCTTCTTATGCAGCCCCACCACCCTCTCGCTATCGAGTCCGCAGGCCGAGAAACTCTCTCTCGGACCCGCCCAATAAACTGACAAATGACCTGAACTGCCTCCTGGCGGCTCAGGCCAACTCTAATTAAATTAAATTATTGTATTAACTAATATTAATTTGCCTTCGTAGGCACTCCCTCAGCGGCTCTTAGCCGCCTGCGCCCTCTTTTCCCAAAAGAGGGTCGCTCACGATAAGGCACAATACAGCTTAATCAGCCGGCTGCCTGTCCCCAAAGGCGGTTTTTAGAGGGTATCACTTAGGGTCCCAGGTAGGACAGTGAGCCCCTCATAACCACGATAGACCGGCTATCGTGGTATGCGTAATGCATTTTCCGCCTCCCTACGTATAGGGTAGCCCTTTAATTGCTTCGGGCGCAAAAAAAAAAGCACGAATGGGTAGTCTCTACTGGACCATGCCCTCACAGAATACTAGCGTAAAATAGCAGCTCAATGTTGCTGTGTTTCGCATAGTGAGTGTAAAGAATGGGAGACCCTTTTTACTGGAAACGAGGCATTCCATATTAGTCCTCACGGGTGACAACGCATTTGAATTTTGATTCGTAATCGAGGATAGATGTGTGTAAGTGTCTATGGGGCACAGCAACCACTTACCATCAGGTGGATTGTGTGCTCGTTTGTCACCCTTATACTATTAAAAAAAAACCTGTGCACATTTGAGGATACAAGTTTTACGCGGTCTAAAATGGAATTACTTACTCCACGATAATTTCTTTCACCACCGAACTTTGTAGTTAGTGAATTGCAGTTATCAATGTCATTGATGCAACAAAGGGGATTGTATCAATTGCGTACAAAATTTAGGCGCAAAGCACTAACTCTACCACAGCTCGTAAAAACGCCGCGTGAAATTATATTTTTTCTTCAAATATTTCACTACCGTAAAGTTCCAGGAAAATACAGAAAGAAATAAAAGTAGGTAATAACAGTTTAACAAAAACATTTAGAGACAAACATTGTTCCAAAACAACGACATGACTAATATGATTGCCTGTTTCCTTTCGACATAATTTCTTGGTGAACCGTAATATAAACCTAAACTTTCGCTCAAATTTCTCTTCGTTTAATTTCATTTTTTTATATTTACGCAAATATTACACATTGATAAAATAGAGCATTCTCTATGGATTTAATTGCAATTTATTTTACCATATTTTGAACGTATCGAAGAAACAGTTCTGGTTGACTTCACAACAGTCTCTATAAATTGTTTATCTTAATAAATCTGCGCTAGATTCAGCTTTTAATTAATGTGTTGTAAGCAATAAAGTGTAAATAAATAAATAATGTTTTAATTTTGTAAAATACCGTAATATAGAATATAGGGCGGATTTTATGCCTTTTGTCATTCTCGGTGGAAGTAATGTGATAGGTACCAATAAAAAAGCTAATGCTTTTGTTTTTTTTTATTTATCTTAATAGATAAATAAAAAACAGCAACTGTATATTCATCAGAAACATCATATTAAAATTGTAGCAAATATTTTTTATGCCTTCGAAATATTTTACTTCGTGATCCTGTTATAATAGCTTTCAAGGTTGTCGTCAAGTTATCGCAGTACTGGAGATGTGGCTGAATGGTACACGGGTAGATGTCGTGTTACTACGCGGAGACAGAATCTATTTCTCCAAATGACCGCCAGAAGACAAACCCAATATCACAGCAATGTAACTACTATAAAGACACCAGGAGGACCACCATCTGCTCGTAAGCGAGCAAACCGTGCGAAGGAGATCGCATGATGGTGGTCTTCATTTCCGAAGACCGATCGCGATCGTTGGCTTTCGTGGGCTCGGGAGCATTTACCTTGGAGTGACGGACTATGGTCTTTGGTGCTATTCACTGATGAGTTCCGGTTTGGGTTTCATCCAGATTCACTAAGAACACGCGTTTGGAGAACTCCAGGAAGAGTTAGCCGCCTACGGCACCCTCAGGAGGTCCACTATACCAAAGCGGGATATTCATAATGTGGGCAGGAATTCATCTTGGCGGAAGGACCCAGCTCGTTTGGATCCAAGTCAGCATGACTGCACAAAAATACCACGAGGAGGTAGTAGAGCCTGTTATTGTCCCACACAGAATCCAAATGGGCCCATGTGGATGCGGATACTGCCTTGTATAAAAATGTGTTGTTAAAACAACAGTTGTTAAAATGTGTAGTAATTATAATGGGCTCGATTCAAATAGACGAAATAGCTAAACTTTAAAAGTCTAGCCTATCTACCTGAATCGAAACGTGTTTTTATAATATTTATTTACCTTGGTACTTACCCTAACAAATAACCTACATACATTTGACCTCTGTATGGAAAAAGTTATATATTACATTACAAAACGTTTATGTTTCAGAAAATAAAACAAGAAGACGATGGAGATATGTGATGTATCAATTCAAAGAGTTAGGAAAGATTCCACTTTCTCGCTCTGAATATGAGGCGATTACAGATTGTCCTAAGTGGCCCTTTGCTTAAGTGAACGTTAATATTAATCCCTTACTTTTTCTTAAACAAGTTGTGAAAGCACGAACAACCACTGGAAGTCTGACGCGTTGAAGATCTCCATCTGGTAGTGCAGACCATCTGGGTCTGAAATAGGAGACACCCAACGTACGAATGAAAATTATTTTCCTCCTTCACCTTACCCACGGTACACGGAAGATGATGAAGAGAATGACCAACCAACGGTGTCTCCTGCGATGTCAACTTTTCAAACCGCTTCAAAAAGACCTAACTAAAAGAGGGACAAAATTTGGACATTGAACATCAAAAACTCAATTTTTTACAAGAAAAATAAAAATCTCGACAGAATCGTACAGATGCAGAAGACATTGACAAAATACCTCAGCACATGCTACTTAGTTTAAGAAACCAAATTCAAAGTGTAATCGACGAGTTTGCGTACCGATTTTTGCATTATGATAATCCATCTAGTTCGATGACAAACTACACTCATTTAAGCAACGTTTCCTGCCATATTACTCCAGAAACCTGCGATAAAATAATTTTTTAACAAATGTATCAATATTGCTGATGTTAATATGAGCAACCGAGCAGATCCAGAAGAATATGATGAATCTACTCAGTCTGTACAAAATTACCAATCTGTTGCAGATTTTTTAGTAGATACCAACATGTTATGTATATAAATATGTAATATCTCCAATTTGATTATTATTTTATGATTAAAATAAATAAGTATTGTAATATTACTGTGGCTTTAATTAAGAGTACCCGGTTGACCGAGCTTTGCTCGGTATTTATCGTTCGATTTTTTTTTAATTCGTGTGTTTTGGAAATTATATTTAGATACAAATTACATACCGATGAAATATAAATAATATTTTTTGATCTTAGCGACATAACAGAAAAAACTGAACTGGTTATTTGAATAAAAAATCATGAGTGCAATTATTTTAATTTAAATTTTCGTGTTTTTAAAAAATACTAAAAAAAAGGGCACAAAAAAAACAGATTTTCTCAAAAAAAGAAAGGAACTTGAAAAAAAAAATTAAAAGAAGTCGGCCGGTCGGTCTGTGCTCGAACCGGGGTATTACGATTCTGTGACCGCCACAATATACCAATTAAGCTATTTATCATCATTAACAAATTTGTCAAAATTTACCTTCTTATTCTAACGATATTGTAGCAGTTTTTCACTGCCTAAAAACACGGACAAAAAGACATTTTCTAAAAATAAATCCTAGCTAGATCGATTTATTATCCCCGAAACTCCCTGGACACTAAATTTTATGAAAATCGTTGGAGCCGTTTCCGAGATCCCGATTATACATATATATTATATATATACAAGAATTGCTCGTTTAATAGTATAGGATTTACTTTTAATATTTATTATTACTTACCTGATGGTGACTGGCAGTCTTTCTTCGTGTGTAATGGGTTGAACATGCCAGTTACATCATCTCTTAATTAAACGATGTTCTACGTTATTTAATATGTAATTAAATGTTTCTCGTGCCATTCTGGTATAATCATAAAGTTTGTGTTCATCAAACTTGTAAACTATGTCTTTTATAAATAACTGATAATATGACCCATATTTTTCCTGTTTAATATTAACAAGAGTTTAAAGTAGTGTTGCCCAAAATTGGTCTTGGTCTTGCAGTCTTGGTCTTTTTCTTGCATTTTTGCAAGACCAAGACCAAGAACAAGACCGCCTAATTTTAGCAAGACCAAGACCAAAACTGACCGTGCAAGATTTGAGCAAGAACAAACTAAGCCTGCGAGACTCTTGCGTCTTGCAGTTAGGAATGAGTGTCGTTTCAGGGAGTATAGGAGTTCGGGTATACGCTTAGGGACTCTATGAGACGCAAAAAAATATATAAAAAAAATTTGGAAAATTGGACTTATGCGCATTACGAACAATACCATAAACATACATAGCGGATGAAAATATCCATTAAAAGAAAAAACAGTGCATCCCTAGTTTTGACTATCGGCACTTTGATAGTGCGCGGCGCCTTGTTGTCGACATCATCAAAGGTCGAATACTGACCTGTCAAAGAAATTTTGCAGATATTCGGAAGTACAAGGTCAAGATACACGCGCCGGCGGCTTTTATTGATATCGCGTTCAATCGTCGCCGCCGCGCCGCACGCACTACATTTGACACTGTTTGAATGCCGCCACAGAGTATATGTTCCAAAGAATAAAATAAGTTTCCGGGTGCTCAGAATGGACACGAATACATTATGCTGATCTCGCAAGGAATATTGTAATTAGATAATGGTAAGGATAGGTAGATACCATAATAATTTATTCTAGTAAGTAATTATTATAATATTAACTATATGGGTTCATAATAATTACTTTCTATTATTATTATTACCTAATAGATAAACATGTTCAATAAGTTCACTGCAAATCTCGATTTTTGGAAGTGTGTGTTTTTGAACACAAAGTATTCGAAAATATCGTCACCCATTTGATAAATATTGTAGACACTTTTAACACACTTGAACGTAAACATTTTGTACAATGCTAATCGAATAATACAAAAAGTGTGCATATTAAATAAAAAGCGTAAAATAAGATCTATGTACTTTTTAGGAGCCTGAGTATCTCTTAGAGAACCGTTTAAAGAAATTCATTGCATCGAATTGATGTAAATAATAGTGATTTGCACAATTTAAAAAAAAAAAAAAATTTAAAAATCCATACAAATTTTTAGAATTTCTTAAAAACTATGTTAAAATTAAATTAAATCAAATTAAATAATTACAATTTAAAATATTAATTAAGATACTTAAGCCACAATCATTAATCCCTTAAAAGCCTATCTTTAACTACCTTCAGGACGCCCCCTCCCCCTAACAAACCCACAACATCCTAAGCAAAGATATAAGCCCTTTCTATAGCTAACCACAGGCTGCATTAATAGTAGAAATAAAAATAAAATCACAATACCTGCTTCCCGGTTACAGAAAGTATATAATGCGTTCTTGGGTAGCGATATACGCTTTTATAATAAGATTCCAAAAAAAAAAATGTTAGATTTTTCACCCCCTTTTTCACCTTTTCAATTTAAGTCAGACAAAAATGCTTGGAACTGACCTCTCATACTACACAGGACTAACTAGACATTTCTAAACCGATTTGGTGTCTACATATAGATTTGACATTTTATGTTTGACTTATCGCTTTACATAATTATAGAACTATTGTAAAAATATTTTGAAAAGAGCAACTACTGAGTTTCTTACATTCTCCATGATTCTTCTCAGTAGAATCAGAACCCCTGGACATGGAAAAGAAAAAAATTGTGGAAAACAGTGATTATATGACTATTCAAAAGTGTATTTTTAATGCCTACTTGAATAAAACATATTTGAATTTTGAATTACAAACGATTGAAGGCAAATTTAATCTAATTAACGTAGATTAATTCAATCACAAGAAGAACATAATATACACAATTTTATTTACATATTTACATTTCATTTTTACGTAGGTACACTATATCTATCTGGCAACGCATCTACTTTATTATTCTTTTGAAGTACCATTAATTTTATCAAAGGATGCCGAACTTTCCTTGGTCGGTCTTTCGGCGTGTACTTACTTAGTAGTATTTATTTTAATTCCAGTCATTCCCAATTGAGCTTTGCTTCGAGTCTAATGTATTAATTGTTTTTACTCTAATCCTTGTTGTTCTCGGAGTGATAAGTTTACAATTTGACATGAGTGACGAAGAGTCGAATAGTTCTAGTCGGAGAAGTGAGAGTTGGAGTTATAGATCTAAAAGACCTAAAAGTAAATTTGATGAGTTTTTCGACATAATTCATGCATCCCAAATTGCTTTGTGTAAATTATGCCAACATAAAAAGGTTGATAAAAATGAAAAACAGAAACACTTCAGGCTTAAGGAAGCATCTAATATCTTCCCACAAAAAGGAATCACAAATATTTCTTCCTGAAAAACCAAAATTAAGTGGAGATATCACAAGCTTTTTAATAACCATTGGAAAAAGTGGACAGGTAAAAAAAATATACTTATCACATAATTACATAACACATATATTATGTAACTAGCGGCCACCTGCGACTTCGTCCGCGTACAATATCTGATTTCCTATGAGATATTGAAATTTTCTCGCTGCAAAAGTCTTACCTAAGTATAAAGAGGCTATATAGGTAAAGCTTAACTATGCAAGTATTTATTATTTGAAACTAATAAAGTAAATGTCGATCTTCATATCTATACTTTAAAAATATAGGACTTGCATGTAACCATTTTACCCCAATTTCACCCCATTAGGATTAGAATTTCGTAAAACAGCTTATTCAGGATTTTATTATTGAAAATTTATAACTTTAATGACGATTTTCGTGTCTCTAACTGCAAAAACGTAGGACTTTCATACAAACTTCCAACTCCCATTTCACTCCCTTAGGGATAGATTTTCTCAAAACCGTTTCTTAACTGATCTCTATGCCATAAAAGGAACCATTTTATGGCATAAGTAGCCAAGGTATTTATAATTCACTCATATTTTCATTTGTTTTTATAATCGGCGAGACACATGATTTACCGTTTTATTTCAGTCTGAAAATAGCAGTGACAAGATCACGACAGCTACAGTTGATTGGATGGTTAAAAAATATCTTCCCTTCTCATTTTTCGATGACGAAGCTACACAAGTATATTTTCGATCAATTTACCCAAATATGGTGTTTCCTAAAAGGTCCACACTTAGAAGGAAGGTGAAAGAACGGTTTGAAGAGCTTCAATTGAATCTTAAGAAACGACTACAACAATTTTCATCTAAAATGTCATTTACCATTGATGGATGGACGTCAATTGCTGGTAGGAGTTACTACGGGGTCACTATTCATTACATAGACAACGAATGGAAGTATCGATCTGTAGTCCTCGATTTTATACCATCACGCGGTCGACATACTGGGGAAGATATTGCAACGATTTTCCAAGAATGTTTATTGGAATATGACATAATTGATAAAATACAGGGTATCACGGTCGAAAACGCAACTGCAAATACCAATTTTATGTCACACTTTGATTCAGACAATCAACATTTCCGGTGCTTTGCTCACATTTTGAACCTCGGTGTACAAGACTTATTAAAGACCTTAGCATTACATAGTGAAACTGACAATAAGGGACAAGAACAGCAGTATGAAGATAATGAAGACGAAACTGAAGAGGATGAAGAATATGCGCCAAATATTGCTGACTCACGTACAGCTATAACAAAATTAAACAAAATTACGCATTATTTCCAGTAAAATAAAAAGAAGTGAGATATTGAAGAGGAAGTTTCAATCTGCTTGTGAAGCAGCTGGCGTGCCATGACTCCAACGAGATGGAACTCCACACATGATATGACTGGATTTGGTTTAAAAGTGAGAACTGGCATTAACATATTGTGCACTTCTGTCACCGAATTGAATGATTTTCATAAATCATAGATAGTGAATGGCAAATACTCGAAAAAATACATAAGTTTCTAATAAACTTTAAACTTCTATCAACGAAACTTGGTGGAGAAAAATATGTTACTTTACCGCTAGTCATTGTATCATTCAATCTCTTGCTCGATAAAATGAATCCATGGTAAAACAATTAGATGAGAAACCTAATCGATCCGAAGTGGATGAAAGGCTCATTCTAGGTTTTCAAGCAGCTCGAGACAAAATGCTTAAACATTATAAAAAGAGCAACTGGATTTATTGTACCTCTTTAATTTTAGACCCAAGGCATAAGACTCAGACTTTTGACATGACATTATGGTGGAAGCAAATTAAAACAGAAAGCCTGCGCAAATTTAATGAACTTTATAAAGAATATAAAAGTCTACACTCAGTGAATACATCTCTAGAATCACCAAGAAATGAAAAGAAAGTATGTGAATATGATGAAGATGAAGACGTAATAGACTTTGAGAAATTGTATGCATGTCCCTCGACGTCATCTGGATCTGGATCTTTTCATCAAGGCTTAGTTATAGACGAGTTGGAGGAGTACCTAAGTAAACCGAGAGCCACCAGTTCGGAAGACATTTTAGAGTGGTGGAGGACGCGTGAGACAGAATATCCGACTTCATCGAAGACCCGTGATTTTCTTTCAATACCTGCAACTTCAGTACCTGCCGAGAGATTATTTTCTAAAGCATCATTAGTAATTAGAAAACATGGAAATAGGTTAAGTGATGAGTCAGCCAGATGGTTACTTTGTATTAATTCTTGGTCAAAAGAATTAATATAAAGTAACAGTAATGTCAAAGCTGTTGTGTACTGTTATGTAATTTAATTTGTATTGTATTTTATTTTTTTATTTAAATAAATGGTAAATTGTACTAACTCTTTTATTCCATTTCATATAAGGGTCTATCAATCTCTTTCTAGACAGATAATGTTCTTTATAATACAATCAAGTTAATGTCATTAATTTGTTTTTATATGTTTTGACTAAGTTTTAGCACATGTAAGCTTATTAAATGTAAACGTTTATTAAGAAACAGACTAACTCCCTTGGCCGTGAGACTTGGTAGACAGCTCAGTTGGTTAGAGCATCGGCACGGATCGCTTAGGTCGTGGGTTCAAACCCCACCAGGTATTAGTTGATTTTTCGAATTTCTCATTAAATGTTTAGACATTTATTAATTTGGTTGGTCTTTCTATGGCTATGTTAATTCAAGCTCAAAATGTGCCTACTCTGTTAAGTTGTTCTAAGATCTAAAGTAACGTTTAATAAATAACAATAGGCTAATAGGTAATTGCGAGACTTGCGAAACTCTTGCTGCAAGACCAAGACCAAGAACAAGACTGAGAACGCAATACCAAGACCAAAAACAAGACCAGGTATATTGGCGCAAGACCGAGACCAAGACTGGCTAAGAATCGTCTTGTTCTTGCATTTGGGCAACACTAGTTTAAAGAGATAACAATGGTTATTTTCTTTCTACATTTAAAATAAACACTCTCCAGAAGCAAAAAATCGTCATCCGATAATGAACAGCACAAGGTGTGTGTGTGTGTGTGTGTGTGTGTGTGTGTGTGTAGTGTGTGTGCGCGCGTGCGCGCGTGCGGGCGTGCGTGCGTGCGTGCGTGCGTGCGTGCGTGCGTGCGTGCCTGCGTGCGTGCGTGCGTGCGTGCGTGCGTGCGTGCGTGCGTGCGTGCGTGCGTGCGTGCGTGCGTGCGTGCGTGCGTGCGTGCGTGCTGCGTGCGTGCGTGCGTGCGTGCGTGCGTGCGTGCGTGCGTGCGTGCGTGCGTGCGTGCGTGCGTGCGTGCGTGCGTGCGTGCGTGCGTGCGTGCGTGCGTGCGTGCGTGCGTTATGTGCGTGCGTGCGTGCGTGCGTGCGTGCGTGCGTGCGTGCGTGCGTGCGTGCGTGCGTGCGTGCGTGCGTCGTGCGTGCGTGCGTGCGTGCGTGCGTGCGTGCGTGCGTGCGTGTGTGTGTGTGTGTGTGTGTGTGAGAAGCTCCAGCCCAGAAGTGGGAACAGTGTTCTAAGTATAAAAGTAAACAGTTAAAACTAAATAGTAGATTTAATTTCATACTAGACCTGTGTTCCCTAGGTTGACGCAACGTTCACAATAGACAGAATTCCGCTTCATCATCACAAAATGTAACTGAAATATATTCTTTATTATTTGACTTTTGAACCAAATGACAATAGTGTGTACAATTATATTCCCTTAGGATCATAAAGGTAATGTTTTCTTATCCCTAATATTAACAAGAATTGTAGTAGAGTGGCAATAAGCCCTACCCAAGATATTCTTAGTGTGATTGCGATATTCCAGTTTGGATAATAATGCTGCGTCATGTACTAAAGCTGTTGGTGACGCGAGATAATATCTCCTGAAAACCATTCAGTTTCTTAAGATAAAATATCAAATTTATATAAAAACGGAATTTATATAAAAATCGGATGCTTTACATATAAAGATATTTTGAGTTAATTTAGTCATGCATTATATAGCAATCGACTATGTAATACGAATAAAGAATTAAATGTTCAATGTTTATTTAATTTAAAAGCTTGTGTTACATTTCGATGCTTGAAAGGCAATAATTAGGGGAGACCGGGTATAAAAGTAACATTTCGTACTTTAACATTGGTTTCTGGTAAGGTGTAATTATTTTAATGAAATTAATATAGCCACATATACTTTCCATTCGTTCTTTATATTAGTATCTTGATTTACCTTTTTATTGTGTATTTTATATGAATCATAGAGACTTCAAAAAAAGTCGTTAGTTGTTACCTTTGAACACATAGGTGGGTCAAAAGTAACACGTTGTGGGTCGTAAGTAACAGGACAAAGGGATTTTTAATGAATATAATGTGACATATTAAGTTAGCAAATTCATATAACTTAAGATAATTTTTTATTGGAAGACTTTGTATTAATAAAACAGATAAACATTTACATTATAAACGCTCAAAAGTAATATATTTTAAGAAAACAAATAACATATTCTCACTTTAAGTAATGAAATCAACAATTATTATATTATGATAATTATTTTTTTTTTGTAATCAGACTATTCAGTATTAGGCAATTACTCAGACTTAGAATTATGACATTTATGAGTTGTTTAACAAAAATTAACAACTAAAACAAATGATTTTATGTTATATGTTTTAAATCAAATGTCCTAAATCAATGTCGACGTAAGAAAAAGACTATGAAAAATAAGGACAGAAACCTTACGGTGCGTCCAATATTGTTCAAAAAAAGTAAGTTATTACTTCAAGTTTACTTTTGAAGCTATACTCAGTGTTAAAATATGAAATATTCTCAATAATTAGCATTAGTTTGAGTAATATCAGCATGACTCACACCAAATTCCATACAATACCAATACCAAATGCCAAATAAAATGCCAAAAATATACGTATTTTCATTGATGTGTTTACGTACAGCAAATTTGTGAACTTGTGAATAGTTTATATACGACATTAAACCCGTGCTAGAACGGTGCGATGTATTATGCAGTAACCTATATCTTGGAAAATAACAAGCAAAACTTAAGTACCATTTAACTTTTAACCTGAATACATAACAAGTTTACATTGCAATAAGAAAAACTGTCTTTAGAACAGTGTTGGACATTCTGTTGTGTAACTTTGTTGTAATGTTTGTAGGCTTATTTTTGACATAAAATATCTCGACGCATTTGTAATACATAAAGTTGCTATTAACAAGTCAATTGGTGCCAGGAATCGAACTCATGTTGCAAAAAGCTCTGTGCAAAAAATAAAGAGGTACCTACCTTAAAAATAATTATTTAATATTGTTGTGCGCCATAATTAATGTCACTAGAGACATCTAGTATCGAGTAGCAGAACTAGGAGAGCTTTCTAGAAAATTCCATACTATAACATTCCAACTAGCACCATCTAGTATCGAGTGGCAGAACTAGGAGAAAACTTTCCGCACCTAGTCGGTCGGGACCGGTTTGTACTCGAACATTCTAGATGTTTCAGTTGAAAAGGTCAACCGGGACAATATTGAATTGGCGAAACAAGCGAATACTTTGTAGCGATATAATTGCGAACTAAGTGTTAAGTGTGATTAATTATTAGTGTGTTTTATGTTGTAATTGTTGTTCGGTAATTAAAGTGTCAATTTTGATAATTCAATTGGCAGTTTTTATTTTCACTAAAACTAAGCTCGTAACCATTGGTGTCAGAAATGGGATAAAATCATGCCAATATTACCTAACGATGACACGGAAGGTGTCCATACCTGAAGTCAATGCCAGCAGGAGATGGATCCAAGACGATTTGGTGGTGCAATGACAGGAGGAACAGGCACGTCGGTTTGAAAAACAGCTGCAGCGTAGACAGGAGGAACAGGTGTGTCGTTTGGAAGAGCAGCTTAAACGCCATAAGGAAGAGCAGATGCTCCTAATGAAGGACCTTCACGCTACCTTTGTGAAAGAGATAAGGGTGTTAAAGGTTAGGGTTGCTGAATATGACAACCGCCTGTCGGAAACTGAAACCCTAATCGACCAAGTGAACAACGTGATGGTTGAACCGAAGAAAACGCTAGACGACCTCAAAGTTGTAGATGGAATTACAGCTCCTGTAGTAGCTACAACACCTTCGCTACGTGGATTCAAAGTGCCGCCGTTTGACGGGACTACTTCCTGGTCGACCTCCACAATCCAGTTAGAAGCTATCACGAAGGCTGAAAAAACGGCTGGAATGAAAGTCAGACCATGACTGCTCTCACACTAAAGCCTGCGCGACCAGGCCTTAACACTTCTGGAAGCTATCGGTAAGGAAGTGGCTTACGAGCAGCTCCTTAAAACATTGGAGGCTAGATATGGCGACGCTCATCTGGAACACATCTTTCCTGCGCAGCTTAATTGATTGCTTGCAACGCAACAACAAAAACCTACAGCAGTGGGCCCTTGAGGTGGAGAAGCTGGTTCGAAAAGCATATCAGTCTGTACCTGCGCTCATTAAAGGGAACCTTGGAGGACCTTGAAGTCAAAACTGCTATAAGGCTTGGGCACCACGAGACGCTTAAGGACGCCTTGACCCATGCACTGGAGATGGAAGCCGTGTGGCAGGATAATCGCGTCAGGGAGGTTGCAGCAGCTACAGTTCACGACGGCAATAAAGGATACAGCCTTAGGTGCTATGGCTGTGGAGAAAGGGACCATCTTCGATCCAGCTGCCATAAGCGAACAAATGTAGAAAGGGAAGGTGATAGATTTCGAGAGGGTAGTGCGGCTAACAGAACCGCCTAGCAGCAGCAGGGAAACGAATAAAAGCCAGAACTGAGGGGGGGAGGTGCTGGCTGATGTTAAAAGAGCCTCGAGGATATCAATCTCACAAACCTCTGATGAGAACAGCATAATCAACAAGGGCGAGAACAATGGAATGCCGTGTAAACTGACCATAAGCACTGGAGCCTCTCGCACGGTTGTCAGTTCCCAACTTAAAAGTCAGTTTCTTGGGGACTCCGCATACAACCAAGAACGCATTAATTTGGTAACAGCCACCGGTCGGCGCATACCCGTCCGTGGAAAGAAGGAGATGGAGTTGAAGCTAGGCAACATAATCTACCTGCATGTCATTGTGGCTGATATAATGGACGATTGCATCCTGGGCCTAGACTTTATGAGAAAGAATTGTTGTGAGATCGACGTTAAGCGTGGTGTTTTGAAATATGGACAGGAGTAACTTTTTGTGGAAGGGCCGTTACCAGGGAATATTTACAGCCTTAAGAAGATTGTTTTTACGCCGAGATCGAAAACGATTGTACCGGTTAGTCTCCCTCGGAATCCTGGGCAAGTTCATCGTTGTGTACTCGAGGAAAGGGTAGACAATGACCTTCCATGGAAAGTGGCTCGAACCTTAGTCAGAACCACTGACTTCTCAGGAGTATGCGTGCTGAACCTTTGTGATCAGGAACAGATTATAAACAAAGGCACACTGGTTGACATTTGTGACGAAGTGGATTGGTTGCGTCGATGCCAATATCTAGCGACTGGGACTCCCAGAAAGGATGCACTAACGAGAGTGAGCACACTTTTAGAAGACTGTGGCAGCTTTCCCATCATTGTACTAGACAAGAGGGCAACGAAATGGTATCTATAAGGATGCTCAGGGCAGACCACCTCAGCAATGAGTAGAAGAACAGCCTACAACTACCACCACCATAACTACAAACACTAATTACAACTTTTAAGCTGTAATTGGTGTTCGGTAATTAAAGTGTCACTTTTGGTAATTAAATCGGCAGTTTATACTAGTCACTCAAAAAGTTTTGAGATGCTCGAAATTTAAAAATGAAACGCACCCGTGTTATATGTTTCTAAAAAGCAAATTTATTTAAAAAGAAAACTCCAGAAGCTAATTGCTCAATATTAAAAAATAAACAAAGTTCTATCGATTTTCCTGCAACGCTTACCGCGCTTTTCATTCAAAACGATGGATCTTAACCCTGAACATTTGCGCGCTATGATCTATTATGATTTTAAATTTGGTTTAACCGAACAATTAAGTTTACAACGGTTACAATCTGCATTAAGGGACTTAGCTCCATCACGCGCAATAATTTTTAGGAGGTTTGCTGAATTCAAAAGGGGTGAAATTAACCTTAAAGATGACCAAAGAACCGGGGCCCCCCAAACAGCAGTAACGGCAGAAAATGTATGGAATACTGAAATATTCTTTAAATGGACTGTAAGTTGGTTTATCACTTAAATTCAATACAAGTGGTAAAGTTTAAAATGTTGTACAACCTACTTCAATATACCTAATTAAAATGAGAACATCATCAATGTATTCGAAGTCAATTAAATACGCATTATTAAAAATAATTCAAAAATTACTGATCTCGTCTTGATTAAATTTATATGGGACCACATGAGAAGCACCAGCTATCCGTTAAAAAAAGAATCATCAAAATCGGTTCACCCAGAGAAAAGTTGTAAAGTAACACAAATAAAAAAACATAATACCTCCTGCTTTTTGAAGTCGGTAAAAATGTACTTTTTACTATTGATATGCATTCTATGCTAAGGAGCATCTATTAATCAAGTTTTTTTTTCTTAGAAAATATGATATCTACTAATAAAAATACTCCTCTATGATATTATGACAGATGATTTAGGTAAGTTATAAGTAGAATCACAAAATGATGAATGCGGAATTCTTTCGTACCAGCTCGAAGCGCCTCTCATCTGTAAATAGTTTATGCGAGCCCCCGAAATACACGCCGAAACGGCGCAATGCATTAACCTACGTCATAGGGCTTAGCACGGGAACATGTAGGATGTCCATAATTTTGTCGACAATTACAAAGACCTAGTAAATAGTCCACATCTGGTCGTAAGCCTTTTCTCTCATAGGAAAGATTTGTCTTAGTTTGACAGACGATTTTGCAGACAGAGCGTTGAAGCTGCTTCCAATAAATGGCCTGGATATAGACCGGAGAGCTTTGAACAGTATGAGCTGTCTGCTAGTGGCATAAAAAATCAAAACTTCATATTATCCTATGGGATCCCTAACAAGCGACTTAGGGAAAGGCTCAGCATATGCTGTGTGTTCGATACTCGTACTGCGCTGAAGACATTTTGAGCTATTATATTTGTAGTCTACTTGCAGGTGAATGTAGAGAAGGAGAGGAGAGCACGATATGATTCTAAATCGCACCCCACAATTAGGGACGGGGTGATGAATCAACTTATACCACCAACGCATAGCAAATTGACGTAGGTAAAAGATAGGTAAATATTTAGTTTTGGTTTCACCTCATTAGTTAGTGCTACAAATATTTTATTGTATACAAAACCCGTCGAGATTCTCGTAAGTTTGCATTTTACGAAGCAAATATCTACAAAATATAAATAAAATAATAAATAAAAAATAATAAAGAAAAATATTGGATTATTAAAAAATTACTTATTTGATAGGACTGTTTATATATTTTTTAAAAGATGCGGTTCTTAGTCCTCTTCAACTCGAGCTTGTCTGCTATCCGACGGGGATAATAAGAGGATTTTTGTAGAAACCTCCCTGAGCTAACATGAAAATGCTTAAAATTAAAATTAAAATTCAAAAAAGAAGCCACAAATGTAATATAACTTTGTAAGATAAACTTGATTTTTTTATAGGATAGGGCGACAAACGAGCACACAGTCTACCTGATGGTAAAGTGGTTGCTGTAACCCATAGACAATCTACATTCTATCCTCAATTACGAATCAAAATGCAGATGCGTTGTCACCCGTGAGGACCTTCTTGCCTTGAAAGGGTCTCCGGTTCTCTACACTCACTATACGAAATCAGCAGCATTAAGCTACTATTTGACGCTGGTATTCTGTGAGAGCGTGGTCCTTCCCAGGTCGAGCCGCCCATTCGTGCTACAACTATACTTCTAATGTAACTGCAGCATGGTTCTACCACGAATAAAAAACTAAAATAGATTGATAGTGATTTTCGTTTAAATCTATTAAAGAATTTTTTGGAGACGGCAATTTTACACGTGGTAGAGCCACACTGCAGCTATAAGAGTATTATGGTTGTAGCACTAATGGATCTGTACCACCAAAGAAAGATCACGCTCTCACAGAATACCAGCGTGCTGCGGTGTTTCGTATAGTGAGTGTAGTGAATCGAAAACCTTTTTTACTGGAAATCAGGTATTCCAGCTTAGTCAACTTCAGAGCTTACTTGTGGAATCGACTACAACCAACCATTTTTTCCGGACCGATATGATTTAGAGACCTTCCATAAAAGAGAATCTACAGTTCTCCCGATGATTCAGTTGCTCAAGGGCCGCGGAAGTCACTCACCATCAGATGAGCCTCATGCTCGTTTGTACCCTTGTCTATAAACAAAGTCCTCAGGACACTGTGGACCATATAAATCTACATATGGAGATGTGTAACAAAAACATCTACCATCAGTACCAACTTACTATTAGGTGTACTGTAGGCTCGTTTGTCCAAAAAAAATACTATGAAAAAGTTATATAAACCCAAACACAAAAATTAAAGCTTGCTTATAACTGATACCCTAAGCGATGAAATGAAAAAAATTGAAACTTTCATTTTAACCCTCCCCTGCCTTTAAATCACACCCATGCGGCCCATGGACGCCTACAACCAAATTTAATCAAAATCTTGTCTTAGTCAGTGTCACCACCTGCCTCTCAATACCCCTGTTACACAATAGTAGGTGAAAGGCTGCTTGACGGCAGTAATAAGTTTGGGGGTTGTACCCTAACAGGTGGAAATCTAAGTACATAGAAAAGAAACGTTTGTTTAATAAAATCTAAGCCAGTATCAAACACAAAAAATTAAATGTATTATCAAAGCTTGAAATAGAAATAAATTGATGACAACGTAAACAATGCAGGGAATAGAGTGAATGGAGCACTACACTCTATTGTGAAGAACCAGAATGTATCAAAAAAAGGCACGTATGGTAATTCATAATGCTGTGTTAGTCCCTACTTTAATGTATGGTAGTGAAAGCTAGGTGTGGCAGAAGAAGCACGAAACGATTTTAAAAACGTAACTTGCTACATTTCAGCGGTTTTTAGATGTCCAATAGTAATAGTATGGCAGCGCACGCACAGCGGTTAACCGCGCTTGGTTTTTTATTTATTTTACTGTTCGAGATGTTGTCGCACGTCGTTGTACATTTTGCAAAATTATCCTTTCAGATGTCTTTGATCTGTTAGTGGATGTACCCAATACATATAGCGGCAGCGTTGTTTACGTTTTCTATTTCTTAAATTAAAGACCAAGGTCGTCACACACGCTACTCGCCAGAAATCCATGGTGGTACTGAAATAAAATTAAACAAAATGCCAACCGCTGTAACGTTGCACGTACATGTATGCATAATTATAATTAAACGGTTTATTAAAATTAAATAAACATTTAATAAACTAAATAAAAATAAAATAAAAGTTATTAACAAAAATAATTCTATAATTAACTTAGGTATCCTATTAATAAAACAAATCAGTAAACTAAAAGAACGAATTAAATAATAAATCAAATATTAAAATATTGTATTTCGAACAAACACTCTGACGCTTCGTTACTCTATGCGCTTTGCAACTCTCGCGTCAGAGTTTTACCCGGCCGGTATCATTCCACGGCGTCGCGCTCCCGGTCATTCTCCGCCCGAGCGCCCTGGGAGGCGCACACTACCACTGCAGCCGCGTTCACAAGCTCTGCTTTGTGTCCTCGTACGCGCTTGCAAATTTTAATCCCATTTTGGAAAAAGTTTAAAATAATATAATAATTCCGGCACTGTGGCCGTATAGTTTTTTCGTTAATTCTCGTCACCGAGACCTCCGTATCGTCTTGCACCCCGTAAGGGTAAGTGTTGAAACGTTACCTAGTTTTAAGTAGTGAAAGTGTTTTATAGGTAGTGTAATTTGATCATGCCAGGCTG
The DNA here is from genome assembly GCA_907164705.1 of Parnassius apollo. NCBI lineage: Eukaryota > Metazoa > Arthropoda > Insecta > Lepidoptera > Papilionidae > Parnassius > Parnassius apollo. The sequence goes on from CAJQZP010001196.1 coordinate 1,166,178, forward strand.
TTTGCTTTTAGCTATTTAATTGCCACGTTATTAGTGTTATTTGCATGTAAGTAATGTATGTAGCCGCTGTGTGCGTTGGCAAAAGTACCGTTACAAAATGGCGTCTCATACATTTCGCACCGCGATCAAATATCGCAAGTCACCATCATGTTTCAACCAATGCACAGCCTAAATTAGTTATCCTGGTACATTTAAACAGTATTTTACACTTGCCGTAATTTTAATTCATGTGTATTTTAATTTGCGCCTCACCGCTATGACGCTTGCCTTCCATTCCGCCTTGTAACTCCGTTCTGATTATGAACACCCGCCAGCTACTCTCTGTGCTCCCATCTACTGCTAGCCTGCGATATACCGGGGGTTCATAATCGGCGGCATTTTATTACCTGGACCTAAATGTGGACGACGTTGTTTCCAGGGTGCAATTTTACGACTACAACCGTGGCGGTCGTCCTTCTTAAGAGGGCCTAGGCCTCCCCTCGACGCCGCCACCGCCACAGCCAGCTGCCCACGGCGCTCCCCGTGAACAGTCCAACCCCCCGGCCCTGCTCGACCACCTCGCGGCCACATAGGGGAGTACCTGACCCTGCCAGTGAAGCCAGACGGGCACTTTTTTTTAAATTATCGGAACCACGCCCACGACCTTTTCTTTTACCAATATATAATTTTTTTTATGACTGGTTGTTGCCTTATTTTAAACTCCAACCGTCTCACTGGCGCCCATAAACGTGGTAAAAAAAGGTCTGGTTTCACTGCGTAGGAGTAGTTGGTGTTTGTGTCGTTTTGTGTTTGTGAAACGTTTTTGTTTTTTTGTTTTTTGGTTGCAGCAACTAATGTGTACGAATTTCATTATTGTGTTTGTTTTAGGAATTTTATTGAATTTCAATTGATTTAGTTATTTACTTGTATTATTTGAGAGATCATAAACTTTAATCCCTAACTAAGAATTTGTTTAGTTTCGAACAACTTTTCGTAATCACTCTATGCCGTGCACTACCCTATGTTGTTTACGTTCTATCATTGTACAGAGTAGTTAGCGTGCAGAGTGGTCACTGTGTAATCTGTGATAGGGTAAATTTAATATTGTTCCGAGACATTACTATTCTATTCTGCAGTAGGTTTTTTTCTAGTGTTTTTTTTTCTGTGATATTATTATTATTGAAATTTTATGAATTGTAACTATTCCCTATTGTTGCTGCAGAACTCTAGTTCAGTTGAGTCACGCATGCGTTGGTAGTATTTTAAATTATTCAATCAATTGTTTTTTTATTTTAATTCTTAGGCATATTATTATTATCTTGTTGTTGTTTTATTTAATTGTTCGAGTACACATTAGTTGCGTATTTTAATTTTTTGTTGCGCTGCTTCTTTTATTTTGGTGGCAGTTGCTTTATTCTTTTTACTGCTTCTTTTATACGCCAATCGTTTTAGTCAACCAGAACGTTCTTAGTACCTGATATTATAATTGTAACGGAACGGAGTAGATTAAGTCAGTAACGACTCAACACTTACCTCTTTGCGGTTATACGCGTGTTATAATGGCGCACTCGGTTAAATTCCTATCGTTGCAAAAGTCGGAGTTAGAATACGAAGTTGCCATTAGAGTTCCCCCCCCGGCTGACACAGTCAGAGAGTTACGCGAGCAGATTGCTAAATTAGGTCCACTCTTTCCTTCGGAGGACATTCTCGAGAGCGTTTTGTCTGTCGGCGATGATTTAAAGGGAGTCAGCGATGCTTTAATTAAGCTAAGAGCATATATCGAGGCGCCTAGCGATGGGAATGCGTTGCTTCGTGCTCGCAACCTCATTAACCACCTCCATCATCGACTCAACCGTATAGTTTGTGATAGCACGACCCAGCAAGGGGTGGTGGATACGTGTGTTTCGGAATACAGGCAACTTTTGGAACGCTATAATGCTATTACTGCTACTGATTCCACCCCTTCTCTGGCATCTAGAGACCCTCAGTCTACTGCTGCTTTACCTCTCAACGTTAACGTAACTTGTGAGCGCGGCGTGGCTAGTGAGTTCACTAAGTTTAAGTTCGACGGCAAATCTTGCGTTCGCGCATTTATCCAGCGCGTCAATGAATACAGCCAGTCGAGGAATATACCGGGGGAAAAACTGCTGTCTTACTGCGCTGAGATTTTTACCGGCGATGCCTTGCATTGGTATCGTGCCATTCGGGACCAGGTATCTAATTGGGACGAGTTAGTTTCCCTTCTTAGAGAAGGTTTCGACCAGGCCGATTATGATTACAGACTCTTGTCGGAGATTCGGGCCAGAACTCAGGGCGAGTCTGAAAATATAACTATTTACATTTCTATTATGACTGGGCTATTCTCACGTTTGTCCAAGAGCCTGTCTAACGAAGACAAACTTGAGATCATTTTACATAACATCCGCCCATGCTACGCCAGCACTTTAGCTTCTGTCCCGAAGATCTCAGACCTCGACACCTTGCGTTCGCTCTGTCGTAATTACGAGAACATTCAGGCTCGCCTAGTGGGATTCCACGAACCTCCGAAGGTCTCTTCAGGAACACTGGCGCCAGAGTTTGCTTACGCTGGTCAGTCTGCAAGTAGGTTTAATCAAGGCAGCGGCCAAAGTTTCAATAAAAGACCTTACAATAACTTTTACAATAGAAGCAACAATAATTACAATACAGGTAATAAAACTTATACTAAAAATAATAATTATGTGCATGCGGTGCAACAGCAGTACCAAAAGTCTCCTTATTGTCCTAGGTGTCGTAATAACACCCACAACCTTCGTCAATGCAAAGCAAATAGGGATAGAATATTTTGTTTTGTTTGTGGCCAGGAAGGCGTCAAGTCACCAGACTGTCCGAAGTGTGGCAAGGATAAACCGAGCACTTCAAAAAAACTGATAGACCAGCAGAATTGTACTGAAGTCCTGCCACCCAAGTTTGACCAAGAGGATTGGCAGAGCTGACTTAACACTGTTAATGTTTTCTTCAATTCTTATAAAGTTGATACAATTCTGCTGGACAAACCATTGCATGATCCTAGACCTTACGCTTGTGTACAAATCAATGATTTTAAGCTATTTGGCCTCTTAGATTCAGACTCATCTGTGTCCATTTTAGGTGATAAAGCTTATAGGAAGCTAGAGGAACGGGGTTTACAGCTGCATAGGGACAACTTAATTACAGTCACGGCTGCTGGGGGTCAATCTATGACCAGCATTGGCTATATGTTTCTCCCTATAAACTTTGAGAATGAGTACCATATAATTAAGTCATTTGTTGTGCCAGACATCAATATTGATCTCGTGTTGGGGATCGATTTTTGGCGCGAGTTTAACATTTTTCCTAGACATTTCTCAAGCATTACATTTTCTAATGCCGCAGTATTGAATGCTAGCCTTAGTACCGATTCTACCACTTTCATACAAGCGTATGACCACTTAACTGTTTCGGAGAGATCAGTGGCGGATGACATCATTTCTCAATTTAGCGACATTTCCGCCGAACGTCGGGGTTTGGGCGAGACGAGTTTGGTCACTCACCGTATTGATACGGGAGATGCTGAGCCAGTTCGTCAAAGGTACTATAGGTTGTCTCCAGAGAAGCAGCGGATCCTTGCCAAGCAGGTCGACGAGATGCTGGCTCTGGACGTAATTGAGCAGTGCGAAAGTGCTTGGTCATCACCAGTTCTCATTGTTACGAAGAAAAACGGTCAGCCTCGGTTTTGCCTCGACAGCCGCAAGCTCAATTCCATCACGAAGCGCGACGCCTATAGTCTACCCTACATTTCCGAGATCTTGGATAATCTTCGCGATGCTCGCTACTTATCTAGTATCGATTTATCCAAAGCCTTTTGGCAGATACCTATAGCACAGGAGGACCGGGACAAGACTGCTTTTTATGTGCCTAATCGCGGTACCTATCGTTTTAAGCGCACTGCTTTTGGTTTAACTAACGCCCCGGCTACACAGCAAAGGTTGGTTGATCTGTTATTTAGGGAATTTGACCTCAAAGTCTTTGCATACCTAGACGACATTATTATCGTCTCAAACGACTTCAATTCCCATGTTTCCCTGTTACTTCGGGTTCTTAATAAGCTAAAACAGGCCAACCTCACTGTAAACCTAGAGAAATGTCAATTCTTCCGCAGTCAGCTCAAATACCTGGGTTACGTCGTTGATAGTAGTGGTTTACGTACCGATCCTGAGAAGGTGGAAGCAATCCTCAATTACCCGACACCTACATGTCGTAAGGACGTTAAGCGCTTCCTCGGGACTGCTACTTGGTATCGTCGTTTCGTCCCCAATTTTAGTACCATTGCAGGCCCCTTAAACAAGTTAACTTCGAGTAAGAAGGGTGGACCACCTTTTGCCTGGTCTGCCGAAGCTGATGCTGCCTTCAAGAAACTTAAGGAGTGTTTAGTTTCCGCTCCTGTTCTTTCCTGCCCTGACTACGATAAGCCATTCGAAGTACACACCGATGCCAGCAATTACGGCGTGGGTGCGATGCTGACGCAGACTATAGATGGTAAGGAGCACCCCGTTGCTTATATGAGCAAGTCGTTGTCAGCAGCAGAGAGGAACTACAGTATAACCGAGCGTGAGACATTAGCTGTCGTCATCGCCCTGGAGCACTGGAGGTGTTACTTGGAGAACGGTAGGCCATTCACTGTCTATACTGATCACAGTGCGTTAAAATGGTTTCTGTCTCTCAGGAACCCTACCGGTAGATTAGCTCGCTGAGGTGTAAGATTGTCCTCATTTCATTTAGAATTCAAGCATCGTAAGGGTGTGGACAATGTGATCCCCGATGCCCTCTCTAGAGCTCTTCCCGTCTCGGCGATTAGTACTTCCGGTTCGAACATGGTGACATCGGATTCTTGGTACAAAAATATTTATAATTCTTGCCTTTCTAAGCCGCAAACTTTCCCGAATTTCATTATCAAGGATGGCAAGTTATTCAGGCGTGCCAAGAATAATCACTCACTTTCATCCGAGTTCTTATGGAAGGAGGTTGTACCTTTTGAGCTACGCGAGCAGGTGATCAACGAGAATCATGCGGAACCCACGGCTGGACATCTCGGCGTTTTTAAAACATACCATCGTATTGCCTTGCGCTACTTTTTGGCCTGGTATGCACCAGGACGTGGTGAAGTTCGTTGCTTCCTGCGAGAAGTGCTTGTCTTACAAGGCTCAAAATCACCAAACCTTGGGAGCAATGGGCCGCCCGAAGCAGTGTTCTAGGCCATTTCAAATGATTTCAATTGATTTGATGGGCCCCTTGCCTGTCACTAGGAAGCAGAACACTTATATCTTCGTAGTCACATGCTGCTTCTCGAAATATTGCCTAATTTTCCCATTAAGAAGTGCTACTGCCACTACAGTCACGAAGTTACTGGAAGAGTCTGTTTTCCTCGTCCATGGTGTCCCTCAGACCATATTTTTGGACAATGGCGGCCAGTTTATTTCGAAGGTCACTGAGTCACTTTTCCATCGTTATAAGGTCCCTAACGTGTTCTTCACGCCAAAGTACACCCCTCAAATTAATTTGGTAGAACGACATAATCGTTCAATTATCACGTGTATCTCAACTTTCGTGGACAACGATCATCGCAGTTGGGATACATATATTCCGAAGGTTCAGTTCGCCCTCAACAATTCGGTGAGTGAGGCGACTGGTTTCACTCCATCCTTCCTGGTGTTCGGCAGGGAGCTCGTTACATGTGGCTCGCATTATTTAGATAACGATTTAGGCGATGAGGTTTTATTCCTTCCCCGTGACATCTACGCGGAGGATTTGGGTTGTCTTAAGGAAGTTTTCGATACTGTAAAGGCCAAATTGTGGCATGCTCATGCTAAAAACTCAACCCACTATAACCTTCGGCGCAAGCCTATGGAATTTAACATTGGTGACACTGTAATGAAACGCGCATATGTTTTAAGTGATAAGGATAAGTTCTTTAGTAAAAAACTTGCGCCAAAATTTATTAAATGTCGCGTCATCGGTAAAAAGTCACCCCTAGTTTACATCCTGGCTGACATGTCTGGGAAAGATATTGGCACCTGGCACATCAAGGATTTGAAATTAACAGGACACAATACTTAGTCATATATGTATACACTTTTTTTTAAAGTGGTACTTCCCCGTGTGGTGTCGGGTTAGAATAGCACCACCCCATTTCTTCCTGTGGGTGTCGTAAAAGTCGACTAAGGGATAGGGTAGTAGTGTGTTGTGGGAGATGGGCTAGCAACCATCACTGCAATATCACAAGATCTCCATGTTACACCTACAAGTACACTTAATTAAGTTGCATGTGTTCTGCTTGTTACTTAAGA